>JAWZTI010000499.1:0-26945 GCA_039880955.1 Chlamydomonas urium
GCCTGTCCACCGGCGGTAGCGGCGGCGGCAGCGGCGGCGGCGGCGGCTCGAGCATCCTCAACCAGCGCTGGTCATGGTGCTTCGAGCCCGGGAAGGGTGCTGAGTTGGTGGAGCCGCTCGCACAAGCGACGGCCAGGAGGAGGCGGTCCTCTACCTCGGGCGCCGCCACCACCACGCACCGCGCCTCGTCGCCCTCCCACTGGATGTAGCCCACAGCCTACAGAAATCCTTAAATGGCAAAAAGGCGACAAGTTGCTGCACCCTTGTGGCGGGCGCCCTGCGGTTTGTAAAGTGGCCAGCAGCTCTGAGCTGCGTTTCGATTCCTGACTTGTCCCTTGTCAAGTCGGAAGCTGCCATGGGCGCTCTAGTCGCCCACCACCCTTAAGGGGCACATTGGATGTTTGCACCTTGATACCTTGCCCTTGTTGGTTGTGCCTTGATGTAAGACACCTTGGCTTATGGCTCGCATTTCTGGGTAGGAGCGACCTTGCTGTCGGGTATTGAAAAGTGGTGGCAAGCGTCCCTGCGATGATGGAATGCTTTGAGGTGTGGCTCCCCTTGTGTTAGGGAATCCTTTATGGGATACGCTGAGCCAAGTCCCACTTGCACAACACACGCGCAAATACGCCTTTTAACAGCTGCATGCGAGTTGTTTCGCTCACCTCTTTCCTCAGTTGGAAGGGGTTAGAATCCAAGTTATCGTGATGGCTTGGGCCTCTGGGCGTAAAATCCCATTGGTTGAAGTGGGGGTCTCTTGTGCCATTCCTGCTGCCCCGTAGACTGTAATAAGTTCCAGCAGCTTTGTGAGGCTGCTGGACTTGAAACAATGTCGGTGCTTGCTCATGCTCCTGTCCTGGCCGTCATGGAGTTGAAACACTGACACAGCAGCTGCGCATTCCACAGCTGGATGCTGACTGCTGTGCAGCAAACAAACAAACAAGCATGGGCCTGAATCGCAAGTGCCGCGCGATGCCCCTGTTCAAATGGAAGAACCTCGGAACTTCAGCATCGACTTGAGCTCAGCCACAGCGGCCCCAGTCAACTCTCCTGCAATCTCCAAGACATCTTTTCAAGGTGAAGGGCTGGTGGTTGCGCCAGTGCGCCACCTGGCCTGGTTGTCGATCTGAGGCGTGGTGCTCCTGTTGCTTCGCACAAGCGGGAACCAGAGCGCAGGCTCGAAGCCGCCGCGGCCCCGCATCATGTCTCTCTTGATTGTGGCTCTCTGCATAATCATGGCCTTTTCCACCTGTGCGTACTGCTCCTCTGACAGGCTGGCGTCCACCTGCGGGAGTTTCCAACAAGGTATCAGCAGCAGCAGCAAGTGCGCAGCGAGATAGGCAGAAGCAGCGGCGACAGCCACTGTGAGAGCAAGGCAGAAGCAGCAGCAACAGGCGCAGCGAGAGAGGCAGAGGCAGCAGCAACAGGCGCAGCAAGAGAGGCAGAAGCAGCAGCAACAGGCGCAGCGAGAGAGGCAGAGGCAGCAGCAACAGGCGCAACGAGAGAGGCAGAGGTAGAAGGAGCAGGCGCAGCGAGAGAGGCAGAAGTAGAAGGAACAGGCGCAGCGAGAGAGGCAGAAGTAGAAGGAACAGTGCGGAAGAGGTGGTTTGTGAGGATGGGGAGCGAACCAGTGTGCAGTGCCAGAGATTTGTAAAGCGAGACAGCAGGACGCCTTTCACGGCATTGCGGGGTGCTGCCTATATGATATGCACGGCGGAAGAGGGCGATTGGGTGCGGCTTGCAGCTCAGCAACAGCCCCCTCACCTTCCCATGTTGCCTCACCTGCCGGCCCCTTGCCCCTGCTGCCCCTGCCTCCCCCTCAACGGTTCAACGCTGACATCCTTGCGTTTCTGAGGCTTGCAGTTCAGCAACCATCCCCTCGCCTGCCCACTTGGCCCAACTTTCTGGCCCCTGGCCCCCACAGCTGTGAACCTTCCTTACCGGTTTCATGCTGATGACCTTGCACTCCCGTGGCTTGCTGTTTGGAAGCGGCACCCTCACCAGTTCAACCTAACCAACCTGCCGGCCCCTTACCCCTGCTGCCGCTGCACCCCCCCTCACCGGTTTGATGTTGATGACTTTGCGTTCCCGAGGCTTGCCATTTGGCAGTGGCGCCCACGGCAGTCGCGTGAACTCCAGAAACCCCACTCTAGTTGCAAATAGAGTGTGATCGCGGCCCATGCCCACACCACTGCCAGGGTGGAAGCGCGTGCCTCGCTGCCTCACAATGATCTGGCCTGTGTGTGGAAGTGGTAAAAGTGTGGGAGCGAAGAAGCGTGTGGGTGAGGGTAAGGCGTGGAGATGAAGCAGAGGAAGAGTCCTGCACACGCAATGCAAGAGACAAAGTACTCAGGGTGCAACGTAGGTGATTGCGGGCTGGTAGAGACACACTGCACAGGGTCAAGGCACAAGTGGGTTGTAGGTGCGCTGCAAGCGTGCTACCCATACCGGCACCCACTCATTGCCTGGTGTCAAGTTGTGGACTCTCGAGGGAGTCAAAGCAGCAGGCGAGCACGCTTACACCACAGCCTGGCTGTCTTATCAACGACAAGCTATCGCACCTGGGAAGATGAGCTCGCCGCCGTTCATCTTAAGCCCAAGGTTCTTGGGTAGCGCAGCGCCCTTCTGGCTGGCCTGGCCACCTGCATGCAACAAAGTGTGTCCGACGAACGCATGTTTTACAGAAATGTGGGACACACACCGCTTGCGTGTGGTTGGGCCTGGCTCCGTAATATTGCAAAAAGGTGTCACCCTGGACAGGCAAAACCTTGCAGCGTCAAGCTATAGCGTTGAAGGGGAATCTGCCATTTATTGCTGGGTCCTGGCGCACGCTTACTGAATGCCACACTGCTTGCGCAGGCCCAGCTGGCCCCAAGACTTACGCACCTGCTTTCTTGGTTGCAGTGCGCCAGGACTGCCATTGACCTCCCCATGTGCTTGCCGCCGTTACACCCAGGGCTGCATGATGCTGCATGCGCGCCCAGGGCATGCGCACACCACCATGCAGCCCTGCTGTCCATGCAACACCAGGCGACGTGTCTATCGTCGTTGAGCTTGAGCTGCATGGCTGCGCCTCGCCATCAGTCTGCACTGAAGGACGCTGGGGCTCAGTGGCATCGGTCCAGCGAGAGAGTGCCTGGCAAGGTGCCGCACTGCCGATGATGGATGTTGATGCAACGCTTTCGCAGCGTGACCAGAGCGCGCTGCACAGCGAGCGTAACATGGTAGCAAGGGGATCAGGCGAGCATGCTGCTTTGCCCGACATGGGTGATGCACCTGAAAGCGTGGACCTGGCATTTACACGACATCGTGCACAGAACAATCTCTTCAAGGCCTTTGTAAAACTCATGGATAAGGGCTGGAAGAAACAAAAGAAAGGCTACACCCCTTTGGGGCATTGGTTCTGGGTGAGGAAGCAGTGCAGTTTGCGGCACGCAGCCGCTGCAGCACTACCACCCTGGGGAGGAGGCTAGGTATCTAGCGCGTTCATGGCGGTTTGTCTGGTGCCTTTGGGCGGGCATGGTGCGTGGCCTTTCGACTGTGTTCCAGAACCCTGGTGATTTGGACAATGCTGTGCATGCTCCTGATTGCTTATGTGTGCAGTTTAGATGCAGCCTTGCGTGTCTCTGCCCGGCTGAGACCAAGCGCTTGCAGCGAGCCCAGCGTGTGCTGGTGGTAGATGGTGCCTGACGCCCCCACCAAGATGGGGATGACTTTGACGTCTGTGTTTTTGAGCTCTGAGATCAGTGTTTCATGCTATAGATAAGGGCTGTTAGGCCGCCTCTGAAACATGATTCTCATTCGTGGATAAAACCATTTCTGTCTCTTAACTTGTGCCATGCTGCAAAGGTCAAGAATGACTGGTACGTCAACAGGCCCCCAAGCGTCGCTGCAGTTGTGCAGCACCTTACTCATCGTCCTCTGACTCGCTATCCGTCACCTCGTGGTAGATCACCTTTCGATTTGTGTTCTGAAACAGTGGCGGCAGGTCGTCCTCCTCCTCCTCCTCCTCCCCGTCAGCGCCCTGCCCTTCATGCCCAGAGCCTTTCCCTTGCGCCCCTGTCCCCAGGCCTTCACTCCCTTGCCCCAGTGCCTTTCTCCGTTGCGCAGCACCTGCGGCGGCGTTGCTGCTGCTGCCTGCATCGTCCTTCCCCCGTCCGCCCTGCTCCAAACTGACGCCAGCAACCGCTGCGCTCAAGTCTGCCACGTCTGATGAATTTGACACCCCAGAAGCACCTAAAAATCATCGGGAAGAGACATGGTCCAGCCATCATGACCAAAGGTCCAGATGGTACATCTCGCAAACCTCAGCCCAAACAAGGCAACTGAACAATGTCACCCACCCCCGTTGCTGCTGGTGCGAATGCTAAAGCGAGGAGCCCACCTTGCTGTGTTGTCGCAGAGGCGCCGCCAAGTTGGGGGCTGTCAAATTCCGGAGGCCTACGCAGGCAGGCAGGCAGGCGGGGAAGTCAAGCAGGCAAGGCGTCGCATCCTGCAAGCGCCCAACCTGTCGCTGCCAAGCTCTGCTGCTGCCGCTGTGTGAAGCACTCACTGCTCCAAGGCTGTGGCAACGGCTGTGGTCATGTCTGCTGTGTGCAGCGCTCACTCCTCTACAGCTGTGGCCAAGGCTGTGGCCATGGCTGCTGTGTGCAGCGCTCACTCCTCTATAGCTGTGGCCAAGGCTGTGGCCATGGCTGCTGTGTGCAGCCCTCACTCCACTACAATTTGCGACTGCTGTGCAACTGCTGCTGGGTGGAGTGCTCACTCAATGGGCAGACCGAAAAAGGAGTGCGGCGACGCCGAAGAGCAGAAGCACCCTTATCGTGCAAAGCTGAGCTGAACAGCACCAACCCTTGCCTGGCATGCATCTGTCCGCTTGCAATTCCAAACCAAGCTCCCTCCCAGCATCCCTCCCCTCTACAACATACGGCGCAGCGCACCAGTCTGAGCTTGCACGACACTTGATTGGTCACAAGCCCCAGGCCCAGCTGGCGGTGAGAAGCGGCTGCGCTTCATGGTGTGTGTGAGGCGTGCTGGAAACACTCCATGTTTCGTAAAGCCTGCAGCCAACCCAACGGTGAGCCCACAACACCTCCCTTTGCCCCCTAGGCTGCCACCTGCGCCTGCTGCCACTTCCCCACCCCATGTCAGCCTGTCAACGCACCATGCGCCTGGTGTCTTGCGGAGCTGCTTTATCTGGTCTTCATACAGCACCTGCGTCGACAAGCAAAGGGGCACACATCAGCACGCCT
This sequence comes from Chlamydomonas urium, assembly GCA_039880955.1. Classification (NCBI taxonomy): domain Eukaryota; kingdom Viridiplantae; phylum Chlorophyta; class Chlorophyceae; order Chlamydomonadales; family Chlamydomonadaceae; genus Chlamydomonas; species Chlamydomonas urium. The sequence continues at coordinate 5,250 of JAWZTI010000499.1, forward strand.
GCATCCCAGGGGCCTGACTCTGACGGTCAGCCACCAGCACCAGTCAACTGCCTTGTCTTGAATGAGCGTGGCACATTGTGAGAAACCATGCACAGTGTGCATGTGCATGCATGGCACGCATACCCATGCACATCAGCAGCTGCTGCTGCGGTCCACTGCACACGCATGCAAGTGTTGCAAAACATACCTGCAGGATGGTGCCTGTGATTTTGCTGTCACCAGCCGCGGCCAGTTCGCTCTCTTCCAGCACCACGAAGCCGCCCTTGCGCACCCACAGCTTCTTGTTAAACTTCGCTGGCATGAGACACAGCGTCCGGCGGCCCGACGGAAGCTCTACCTAAACTCACGCCAGCGGTGGAACGCATACATCGGCCCATGCCTTTCACATCGTTGCTTGCAGCGTCTGCGCTGCTCACCCAGCAGCGCACTGTTGCATGGACACACCTCCATTTGGTTGCCACCTCGGGCCTCCAGCACGCGTGCTATCATGCAGCCCTCTCCCAGCTGCACATCATCCAAATCCTGTGCCACGTGCTTTCTGCGGCTTGCCATGCCTGCAATTGCCTGCTGAGCTCGGGTCGGCGCCCTGGCGAGGTAACGCCCAACTTAGAAGGGCATTGCCAATAGCTTGGGCTAAGTTGGAGGCAGCAAAACACCACACGAACAACGTTTTCTTCAGTGAAATATAATACCAACATAAGTACACAAATCTTGTCATGCACAATAGCACAAGTCAGCGCAAATCCCTTTAAAAACAGAGGATCAAGTTATGGCAGCAAGTCCAGTATCGCTTGCTGCCTGGTGCAGCACATTAAATACAAGCCACAAGCCTGCTTGGACGTGAATGCAATCCAGCTGCCTGGTTCAGGGGGCATTTCGTTCTCAGGCCTTCCAAAACCCCATCGCTGGTTTCTGTCGCCCACCTGTCATCGCATGACATCCCGCTACTCAAAACCAGGACGATGGCGTGCTCACAGGCCAGACTCTGAATGCCTGCTAGCATACCCAGCAAGGTCTTGCTGAGCGCTGATATAAGCAGGCTAAAGCTGGTTGATGCCAGCAACCTCAGGGGGCCTTGCGGTATAAACTGAAGGCACCCCATGGCTTTCTTCACAAGGTCTTAAGGCAACGCCTTGCAGCATTGCATAAGCAAAACGAACCAGCCGCTACTTCTGAACTCTCTTCTTGTTATAAGCACAGCCTTGTAGGACACTGAACACAGGTCTGCGGCCAAACCGACACCGTTGCAGGTACAGCATGGCAACCTGCTGTTCTGAAGCCGCATCCCGCACGCCGCACGTCGCATGCCCCACCGCATCCTGCCTCTTGCGGTAAGAGCCTCACCACACATACACACACTAAAAAAGCCCCCACCATTGCCCCCACCCCTGCTGCTGGTGCTGCTGCCGTTCCCATTGCCTGTGCTCCCGCCATCGCATGGAGCCCACGCACAGTGGCGTCCCTGAGCCCTCCAGTTGCACCATGCAGCCAAAGCTTTCCCTGCCGAACCTACCTAAAAGACACCACTCAACACCTGAGCAGCGTTTGCGTTCTCCATCCTGCTCTCATCCTGCCAGATGTGTACAACGCACCAAGCAGCCTGCTCACCATCTACAGCCCCTGCGCACTTCAAATACTGCCACGGCTGCCAGAACGGTTGCCATTTCTCGTGTCGCTGCTGGCATTGCTGGCCATCCTGAAGAAGCTTCTGAGCTTTTGAGAGATCATTTTGCCAAAGGACTTGTTCCAGGGTGCCTCCTCCTGCAGGCCATGACCCTGCTGCTCCTGCCGCCCTTCGTGCCTCTGCAGCTCCTGAGCGCCCGCAGCTGAGCACACAAGCGGGGACGCTGGCCCAGTGTCTCCGGGGCACACGGGGGCACGGTTGCTGGCTGTTCCGGGCTCCGACAGGCTCGAGTTGTTGGCTAAAGCAATCATGTCGAGTGCAGGCAGCGCAGCCAACACCGTTGCGTGTTCGCGCGGCTGCTGCTGCGCCCGCGCGCAAGACGCCTGTTCGCCACCGCCGCTCGGCACGGGCGCAGAGGCAACGGCGTAGCTTGCGGCCGCAGGTGCCGTATTGATGAGCAATGATGGGACGGAAGCGAAGCGCGGCCGGGGCATGGAGCTCGTCAGCTGCTGCAATGTTGTGGCGAGCATGTTGGGCTCCATCTGCAGCGTGGGCTCTTGCTCCAGCTCGAGCAGAGGGTCCAGCAGCGTTGGCGGCGTCGCCGAACGGCAGCGCTGCAGCTCTCTGGCGCCCAGCGGCATGGCCCCAGCCCCGCTGCTGCCGCTGTCGCCGCTGCTGCCGCTGGCACTCGTCGGCATTGTACCGCCAGCTCCCACAGCCGCTGTTGCGGGTGGTGTTGTACTGCCGTCTGTGTCCTTGGCTGTGGCTGCTGCGCCTGCAGCCGCCGCTCCTGCCGTTGAGAGGCCTGCATTGCCCGGCGCGGACTGCACAATCTTCCGCGCCATCCGCTTCGCCGCGCAAATGGCGGCAACAGTGGACGCCGCCTCAAAAGTGTGGAAGCCCTTCAGGTACACCTTTTGATCTGGGCAAACCGGCCAGAAATGGAAGCACAGCAGCAGGTGCAAGGTTGACGGAGTGGACAAGCAGTCACAGAAAGTGGCTCCTGATGCTGTGATGTGATGTGGTTCGCTGGCTGCATCCCCACCTGCTTTATGCTTGTCTGCCAGTGTAGGCACTTTCAGTTCAAAGGTCACGTCAAGGTTGACTGACTGGTCCAGGTGGAAGGTCTCGCGGATCTGAGCACGCAGCATGGGACAGGCAGCATGAGTCAGGCATTGGGAGAGGCGGCAATGCATGGTTGGGCCATATCAAGGGCTGTGGATTGCCAGCGCTGACCTGGTAAGGTGCTCAACCGTATCCCCAATGTCCCCAAGTGTCATGACACGATACCGCACGGCAGACACGAGCTTGTAGGTGCGTTGTGGCTGCATGGGCTCACCTGCTGTTTGAACAGCTCAGCGCCCTCCTTGCCTGGGAGGCAGGGCAGCTTGACCATCTTGCCATTGAAGACCACCTGCGCGAGGTCGGGCGGGTTCAGTGCTCTGAAGGGCTACCGCAAGCAGTTGCTGGCGCGTGTGCTGTCCTGCGATTGGTGTTGCGCATGCATGCGGCTAGGCTAACTGACGCTGTGTTCTGAGGCGCATCCCGCGTCCTGTCGATGAGCATGCTTGACTTACGGCCATGATAGGCACCGCGTTGGGAACGGAGGCGGGGCTGTCCTTCAGAAGGGACAAGGACTGCGACCACTGCGGCAGCCGGTCCTTGCAAAATCGGCACGCACGCTCCTCCTCCTTTCCCGCGCTCTGCAGCTGCCTGCGAGTTATGCGTGTTGGGCAGCGTCAGGGCCCGTTTCACGTCGGGAGAGTAAACTTGCCCTGTGCGTGCTGCCCTGCTCCTGTTGCCTGCACTCCGCACCATCGGCCCAGGCAGACGGGGTGGGACCACAATGTAGGGCACTTGCAGGGCCGCGTGAGAGGGTGTGCGTCTGACGACTCTCCCAAGCACAACCAGCACGCCGCGTCGGCAGGGCTCTGGCGCCCCATGCCGGCGCAATCGTGAGCGCTGGCCACTTCAGCCATTGGTGTTATGCAGCGTCTAGACGGGACAGGCGCAGACATCTGCGTCGACCCCCACACTAACCGCTGTTCGAGCTGGAGATGACTGCAATGCACCAGGCTCGACTAGTGCAAGGGACTACGCCGTGAAGTAAGCAGCGGCCGACGCATCTGCTGAAGCCCCCAGGATTCGACAAGTATCAGCAGATATTAATGCGTCCTTGATACACAAAGATATCCCATCCAACGAGGGTGCTTGCAGCAGGCGACGGCAACGAAAACTGCACAACGTGCTGCAAGATCCATGCACGTATCCCCTCATCAAACCCATACTGCAAGACAAGGTACGACGCGCGCGCATCAAAACATGAATTACCAGCACAAATTCAATGCAACTGTTCTTGGTTCCAAAGCAGCATCTTCCAACTGGTGGGCCGCCCAAAACCCAGCGAACGCAGGCGTCACAGCAGGAGGCTGTGCAAAAAGCCAGATCAAATCAGTGCGACGTGCCGATAGGGCGGTACCACAAGCAGCCATGCATGGCCATATCTAGGCCCCTGGTTTCTGGCCTGACAGGCCACAGGGCCACCTGAAGAATCTATGCTCCCACACGTTGAGAACAACCAATCCCAGAGTATGCTTCTTTGTCTCCTGCTCGTGTGGGAGCGAGCCGCAACCTCAGCTTGCATCAGCACCACACCAATACAGACAGTACCCTTCCCGCCAATGCCACTTTCGTTTGTAACACCATCAGCGCAAACCCACAGGCACCAGCCTTTGAAAAAACATGACGGAAACAATGCCGCACCAAGCTTCAGAACGTTTGCTCTTCGTGTTTAGTAAATGTTACTTCCTTTGACCGCTGCTGCCTCAGGGCGCCCAGCCGCAGGGCGCGCAGCCGGCTGAACAAATGAGCCCATGTGGCAATCAAGCCCACGATCATGGCCAGAACCGCACCCTGCAGCACGCCGCGCCAGCTGCAGCCTCCCCAAACGCCTGAGCCACCTGCGTGCTGTACGCGTCGCACTCCTCCTCGCACAGGTTGCCGCGGTAGTGGATTGCCAGTGATAGCCCCGCCCGCGCCCGCGCCACCGCCATTGACAGCAGCGCGTCGCGGGCACGCTCCGACAGCGGGGCATCGTCGGTGATGTGAAGGTGCTGCAGGCGGACCAGCGGCAGCTTGCTGTCACAACCGCCAGCGCCTGATCCTGGATCTGCAGGGTGAGCACGGCCGCCGGCCTCCTTCTCATTGTCGGCCTTTGAGCGGGAGCGCGACAAGCCACCTGCGCCGCCGTGGCTCGCCTGGCTGTGAGCATCAGAGCTGCCGCCGCGGTTGCAGGCAAGCGCGCTGCCTTCGCAGGTGCCGCCATTGTGTGGGGCATCGCTGCTCCCTGTGGCCCCACCGCCTGCCTGTCCTTGGGTGAGAGCGCCGGCCTCCGCACACTTGCCCAAGACGCTGCTATTGACCCCCGTGAGGCCATCGTCAATGCTGTTTTCCAGTACCGTACTGCAGCTGGTGACGCCCGACACGGCAGCACCGTCCTGGCTGCACTCACCGCCCAACGCAGCCGCAAAGGAGACGAACAGAGGGCGGGCAGTGTCGACGCCCATGGCCTCCAGGCGGGGCAGGTACACGTCCAGTGCCCAGACGTCCTCTGCACACACGTCCCACTCGGGGCATAGGAAGAGCCCCAGGTGCGGCAGCGGGCTGAGTGGCGCCAGCAACGCCAGCAGACCGTAGCTGGGCTTGCAGGGGTCAGTGTCCCACGTCAGGCGCAGGTGGTGCTGCCCGCCCTCGTTGCCCTGCCAGGAGCGGGCCAGCACTTGGGTCGCGCGCAGCAGCACATTGCGCAGCTGCTGCCAGGGCTGCGATGGCGACAGCCGCCAGATCAGCAGGCCATGCCCTCGGATGCAAAGGCGCGCGGCGCCCCTGCGGAGCGGCAGAGCGCACACGTGCTCCGGCGACAGGCTGCTCGCCAGCTTGAGCACCTCCCATGCGCATGGTAGGCCGCTCAGGTCGCCGCCGGGGTCCATGCAGGCCGTCTCCAGCTGGCGCAGGCGCGGCAGCTTCGCCAGCGCGCGGACGCAGGCGCCGCTGACATGCGCATCGGGCAGCGACAGGCAGGCAAGGCGCTTCATGTCGGACAGCATGTCCACGTTGTGCTCCAGCATGGTGAAGCATTCCACGGCGCGGTCGAGGCCCAGGTACGGCGCCTGCGCCAGGCGCAGCGACGTGAGCGAGGTCAGGCCCGACACCGCGCTGAACGCCGCGTCGAGGTCGTCCGAAGTCAGGTCGCAAAAGCCGGACTGAACCAGCTCCAAGCTGTGCAGCTGCGTTAGGCTGCGCAGGTGCGGCAGGATGTTGCGGATGTTGCTGCAAACGAGGCCCCACAGGTCCCGGTCGCCCGTCTCCTCGTGGCTCATGCTGGCGGTAACGGCCAGGTGCGACAGGTTGGTCATGCACGCGAACGACGCCGCGAACTCCGCCGGCGCGTGCGGGAGCTTGACGTCGTTGACGAGCAGCGTGTGCAGGCTCTGCAGCTTGGACAGCGGCTCCAGTAGAGGTCCCATGATGCAAACATCGTCCAGCTTGAGCTGCGCCAGGCAGGTGCATGTCGTCACCACGCTGGCCAGGTCGCTGGGAGTGATGGCCTACATGGCAGGAATTGAGCGACGCAAATTGAAGGGGTGGTGAAGCCATAAGAGGACATGAATTTCAAGATGGGACGGTGTAGGGTTGCCGGTGCATGCTGTCGTTATTGTCGCCACGCTGGCCAGGTCGCTGGGAGTGATGACCTGCGTGGCAAAGGTTGCGCAGCGCAGATGCAGGAATTTGTATTGGAAAACTTTGTACACCACGAGCTTCAAGATGGGACCATGCAAGGCTGCAGGGGGCCTGGCCAGGTCATTGGGAGTGATGGCCAGCGGCATGGCAGGTTGCACGGGGTTGTCCAGCCACAATAGAAGAGCATGCAGCCATCAGGCTCAAACACCTGGGAATGCTCATCTCAAGCAGGAACAAGGGCGCAGGAAGGGACGTCAATGGGGCGCTTGGCGAAGGGACAGGTGCCAATCTCAGCTGGCCATGGCATAGGTTTTGCAAGTTCGCCCTTGTACCGCTCATGACCCGCGGGCCTGTTTCTATGGCACACACGCACCGCAATGCCCAGTAACTCCAGCTGCTGCACATGCCGCAAGCGGGGGGCGGTGGAGGTGCTCGTGAACAGTGCTGGCATCACCCCTGGCAGTACGATGAAGGGTACGTGTTGGTCCCAGCAGCTCCAGCGCAGCTTCCTGTTCAAGATAGGCAAGGATGGGGGAGGGCAAGGACGGGGGAGATGAAGGGGCACAGCCTTGGTGAACCAAGGATCAGAGGCAAGATGAGGAATGGTGGATGAGGATGGCGCTGCTGAACAAGGCCACCTGCCTTTTCACGGCAAGGAGGGAGGAGACAGGGCACAGGCTTGTCTACTTGTCCTCACGCCTTTACTGACGACCTGCAACCAGGCTGGTATCAACCCTGAGAGTCGTTGCTGCCCTGAACCCTGAACTGCTAAAGCCACGCTCGGCCCTGGCTTGCGTAAACCCTGAACCAAACCCTGAGCTACACCCTGAGCCACACCTCGTGAGCCCTTTTCGATGTTGGAACCAGGAAACTCTGCCCGTTTTGGGCAAGGGTTCTACGCGCCCTAGCGGTGCCCCCCAGGACTGTAAAACACACTACCACTACTACCTGAGGGTGGCTGCTGCTGGAAAGCAGTGCAGCTGCCTGATGCTCTCCCGCAGCACCCCGACGGCCTCAGAGGCGCGGTGGTTGCCCGACAGCGCCACGTCGATGGCCAGGGCACAGATGAGGGGCGTAGTTGCCTNACCAGGGGAGAAGCGTGTCACAGGAGACTTGGGCAGGGAGCAGCAGGCTGGCAGCGTGATGGCTGCATGGGCGGGCAGCGCACAGATGAGGGGCGTAGTTGCCTGTAGGAGAGGTTGGGGGTTTAGCAGCTGAACAGAGCGTCGCTGGCTACCTGCCGGGTAGCAGGAGCGCTCAAACAGCCTGTGGCATGGTGGTTGTTCTTCAGGCTTGCAAGAGAAAGGACCCCTTGCCAGTTAAAAGGCATTGGGGAGGGACATGCTGGGCTGTGCTGCTGCAACTTCGATTCAGGGAGGCCTAGCTGTTGAAATTTTCACCATTGCTCCCTTACAAGTTCCCGCAACCCAGGCCAGAACCCAGCTATCCCCTCACCTGCATGAGAAACTTGCACGTGCTGCGCATGCTGTGCTGGTGTGACACCGAACCAGGGCCCAGCTCCTGACAGCCCAGCTGAAGCCAATACCACAGCTGCTCCAGCACAGCAACTGGCAGCTGCAGCAGCGGCGACTCACTGCCCTGGCTTGGCCCTGCTGCCTCGTGGTCAGAAGCCTCATCCGTCGCCCGCTGCTCCACTACTTCTGCCTGCTGTGCCGCTGGCAGCAGGTGCTCCTGCGCTTGAAGAGCTGGCAACGACGGCGGCCTTCCTTGCGCTGGCTGGGTCAAGGCCTCGTGCTGACGTCCCTGCTCGTCAGGCCGCTGCTGCTGCGGACGCGACCAGCCGCAAAGCGCGTGCGGACGCAGCTGCGGCATGGCCGCGCAGTCCGTGGACGTAACAAAGGGCGAAATGCAGGGCACGCAACGCAGGATGATGGGTGCAGCTTAACACGGAAACGCGCGCCCCTAGCAACCAAGGGGTGCCCATAGTGTGTGGGGGGAAAAATTTGCACCCAGGCACCTGGAAGACCACCACAACATGACCTCAAACGCTGTTTTTGCCTAGGCCTTGGTTCAATATGCACAAAGCTTGCTCAAAAAGTCCAACTGGAACATGGATAACAGTTGGGTCGCTGTGTGTTCGTCAAAACCCCGAGGGAAACTGATCAAGCCGTCGCTGTCAGGCCATGCCGAATGCGGGCGCCCTGCAGGACAGATGAGGTGGAACAGGTGAAGCGGGCGCAGGCGAGGCGTTCTCAGCAGCTGCGGTTGCCTAGATACACAACTGACTCGCCCCCCCTAGCAAGCTGCAGTTACAGTCCGGTGAGCGCTAGCGGCAGCGCTGCTGTATGCTTGGTACAACTCAAGGGCGCAGCTCTTTCTTTCTTTCTTTCTTTCTTTCTTTCTCGGTACAACTCTTTCGCATCCTGGAGGTTGTCTGCTCACTCCTACACCTCACCTGCACTACGCCCGCCTCACTCATGAGGTACATCTGATCCTGCAGACTCCCTAGGGCTCCCTTGACGCTGCCCACTGTCCCTCTAAACCACCCTGCACCTTACCTGCACAACGTCCGCCTCGCTCATAAGGTGCAGCTGGTCCAGCAGATCCACCCTGAGGCTGCCCGGGCCTTTCACAGCCGCCTTCTCCAGTGCTCGCTCTGATGCCAGCCTGCAGTGCAGGTAAGGCATAGGAAGTATGGCTCACCAGATGGCAAAATATGCTACGAAAGAAACATGTACGCCCTCGGGCATGATACAAGGAAAGGAATGGTCTGCCGGCAAGCCTACTCCCACACTTGCTTGTCAAGGAGCAGGTGTTGCAAAAGGGCCCAGGACCCTCCTAACAAGACCCTCCCCTCACAAACCTGACCCAAACACCGCCATGGCGGCTGCAGTGGCGAGCAGGGGGTCCTCCCGATATCGCAAACCAAAAAGTGCAACACAAGGTCCGTCTCCTCCTCCCCTACACCCCGCCAGGACCTCACCCAAACACCGCCATGGCGGCTGCAGTGGCAAGCACGGGGTCCTCCCGGTGTTGCGAGACGAACGCTGCGACCAGCGCCGTGAGGCTGCAGCCCGCAGCCGTGATTAGAGTCAGCATCTCCACACCGTTGTGCACTTCCAACACACGCGTGCCATCGGTGACCTGTTGCATATTGGGCAGTGGGTGGAAGGCAGGCCAGTCAGCTCTCCTGACCGGTGATTCGTCGCTCCGAGGTCTCCTTCATACTGCTCCTTGCACTGCGTTCCACTGCAGCAAAGTTAACGTTGGTGCCTGTGCAAATAACTTGCCATGGTATTCATCATCTTCCCAATCCAAGGCACACACTCACATAGTCAACCTCGCCGCTGATGGCAACAACACAGTCGTAGTTCCGTGCCAGGCGCACGGCATGGCCTAGTGCCGCTGAGCTGGCAGCAGTGCTGTCCACACCCTTCACACTGCCTGCAACATGACGGCAGCGTCAATGCAGCAGCAGCAGGCAGCACACACGCCACCAATCCGTTGCCACACGAGGAGCGACGCTCATTGAGCGTGTGCAAGGCACGCACAGATGTCTGCCACGCATCCACAGACAAGAAGCGATCAGCCATATGGTGGAACAACCTTATGGGCGATATGATACGGCTCACACCATATTGCCCATAAAGCTTTTCCTTCAATGCAAGAGTAAACAGCTCAACGCAGCCCACCACATTTCCGCTCTGCAGCCGCACCTTCGGCGCCAGAGAGTGCCATGATCTCCGATGCGTTGCCTCGGATTACTGTCGGCCGGCAGTACAGCAGCTCCAAGCAGGCTCGTGTGCGGTATGGTGTAGCTCCGCAGCCCACGGGGTCAAGCACCCAAGGTTTGCCAGCTTTGTTCGCCTGCAATCACCGCATGATACATGATGCATGTTACATAAGAAGGCACTCAGTGGAGCAAGCCTTGGCGTCGTCCCATGGAAGCGCTCGGGCCCGCTGCTAGACACCCATGTCTGTTCTGCCTGCACTGACCTGGTGCGCGGCCAGCTTCTTGGCAGCTACCCAATCACTGCTGAGCGTGCCCATATTGACCAGCAGCGCGGCTGATATGGACACAAAGCTCTCCACTTCATCCACACTGTGCACCTGCATGCAGGCAACCAGTGCACAATGCGCTGCAGAGGGTTGTGATTGAGCACCACGAGTTGCCAGCAGTCATTAATAACATTATTGTGATGACAATATTGTGATGAAATTTTATCAGGAAGAACAATGCACTGCCAATCCGCACCAGCTTTAACCCCTGCAGGCGATCGAGCCACATGGGAAGCAGTCAACTCACCATGGCTGGCGACGCACCAGCTGCTAACAGCACGTTGGCCATGATGTCCATGGACACATAGTTGGTGATGCACTGTGTGAGTGGTCGCGCCTCACGCACACGCTGCCACAGGCCCCAAACTGTGCTGCCGGGTACTGATGGTTGCTGTGTTGACCCAGCATGCGCCATGGCAGTCATGACACAACGCCTGCGCTGAGGCCGGCCGATGGCGGCAACAGACGGTTTTCGAACGACCAGCAGCATCAGTGAGCGCTGAGCCACGCCTCTCGATGAGTGCTTGTCTTCCTAGTGTGAAGGACCCAGCCTTGCGTGGCATGTTGACGTGGGGCGGCCACTGTGGTCGTCGCACAGCCCCATGCCCGGGCTTTGATCAACTGACTGACATGACGATGCTTTCGCTGTTGCACCACATGGCAACTCTGCCAACTGCTTACAGATGCACCACGATTCCTGCTTGCTAGCTGAGGGTGCATGTGCGTGGAACGCTGTGTGATGCGCGCCCTATATGTTTGCATACGCCACCTCCAAGCAGCATGCGCCACTGGTTGCAGCAGGCGTCATTCACAGGCGGCACTGCAAACTCAAGGCAGACAGTGAGCGCTGCTGTTACGGTTTTGTGCACTGGAGAAGGCAGTGGACAAGCCACCATGGCACATGCAACCCAGACCTATGTACAGGGTGGACTGGGTGGCAGCAGGTGTTGTCAGTGCTGGCAGTGCGTGACGCAGTCAGCACAGCTCTTCAACCTGACAGCTGCAAGCGATGGCAAGGGTCTAGCACGTGGTAAACGAGGCAACGCAACTCACTCTCCTGGCTCGACAGGAGGTTGGTGCGGTGCTGCCTATTGTATCTACATGGTCCCTGGCGGTGCCACTGCAACAGTCACCCCAGAGGTTCTGGTCCAGCACCTGTTCCCGAACCTGCTGCAGAACCTGCACTCAAAGTGCGCCGCATAAGTAGCACAAGTTGTGCTGCATGATTGTGCCACGCATGCTGCATGGGAAATTCTCAGTGAGAAGCCGCCACGACAACCTATGTCACAGTAGTAGCATGCTGCACGTGTTTGCTTGACACCCTGTACCCGAGCTGCTGAGAGGGCATCCAGGACGCCGTAAGGCAAGGGCCGCAGGCAGTGCAAGAAAGTGGGACCAGCAGTTACTGGTGCTCACAGGCGATACAACTCGGACGGTCATGGCAGCTGGCCACTCTTCTAGTTCATGGCGAATGCCATCCGCCCATGAACTGCTGTGCTGCCTCCTTGCAAGGACGGGCAGCAGCATCCTGGGCACGAAGCCTCGCCCACTCCTTCGCACCTCTTCCAGGATAAGGCGCGCGCCCAATCACGCTGCGGGCGAGCATTCGGACATCGCGTGACACACGGTCAGCGCAATGCTGCAGACACCGCTGCGCCCTTGCCAGGATCAAACGCTGCCGCGCCTGTGATGGAGGTCCGAGTTTCGCAACGCCGTCACAGGCACAACCGCTGTGTCGCGGCAAAACAGGTCCGCGTTGTGCAGGATTAGCTTTTGCGCCGCAGCGCACGGCACAGATTGCTGAGTGAAAGCAGGCAGGGCCCCAAGAATCCCGAGCCCCTGGAACCACTGTTGCGCCCACACCTGCCAGTCGTGTTCAACTTTACTGACGGCGACACGACACTGTCGGCGCCTGCATGGCTGCCTGATCGATGCTGCCACGAGCTGCGCCACCTTGATCTTTGCGCGCCTGTGTGCAGCCATAGTACTAAGGGGAGCAGGTGACGGCGGCAGGGCCTACGGGGCGCTTCACGCCAGCTCCCGAAATGGAGATGGAGCAGCTGCAGCAGAGCCTGGCGCAGATGGCAGGCCAGGTCATGCCCCCAGGCACAGGGCAATCCAGCAGCAGCGGCCACAGCAATGTGTACATCCGTGGGCTCCCCCTGGAAGTGACGGAGAGCTTGCTTGTCAGCCTGTTCCAGCAGTTCGGCAGCGTGCAGAGCGTGCGGATCTTCCGTTCAAGCCAGGTGTGTGGCAGGGTAATCCGGCTGGTTCAGGCTCAGGCCATGTGCTGCAGCCCCGTCCCCGTCAGGTTTCGTGCGCAGCATCAGGCAGGGCGGTAATCAAGCAGGCAGGCGTGGCTTTATTCCAGAGCGCCAGGGTCTCCCCGGTGCGCTGCATGCATGCACTCCTCTGACCCATGGCCGGTTTCTCATGCGCCACAGAATCCATCCAAGCCGCCCTTCGCTTTCGTGAAGCTTGATACGGTGCGCATACGCAGCAGCACGAATGTGGGGGCCGGAGGGGCAACTCATGCTGATATTCACCATGGTGTTTGTGTGTGCTTCTGATTCAGACGGACGAGGCCGAGGCGGCCATCGCGCAGCTGAACAACTTCAACCTTGGTGGCAGCGTGCTGGAGGTCCGATTCGCTGACAAGGATGCGGGCGCCAGCACTTCTGATCGACGGCCACCACCGTCCGACAACATCTATTGCAAGGCAGGTATAGAGCATGAGTTAGGGGTCTCAATAGCACATGCAGCCGATGCTGAGGGTGGCACCACAAGCTGTACGCACCTGCAAGAGTGTATCTACAGCCCAGCCTCTTGCGCACCAGAATCGCATGCCTACCTTGCTGCCTTGTTTGCGCGCAGAACCTGCCGGCAGGATTTGGTGACAGCGAACTACGCCAACTGTTTGCGCCTTTTGGCACGGTTACCATGTGTCGTGTGCTACACCAGGTGAGCAGCACATACACAGTTTGGATTGATGCGCACGAGGGCGTCGCCTTGTGAGGGTTTTCTGTTTCAGCGAGGGCGGCATGCGTTGTTCACTGCTTCAACAATGTGTCAATGGCAGAACAAGGGCAGAACAATTGCTGTAAGCTTCATAGCATGGCAGCCGTAGTTTCTGTCTTGCGCATGCAGCTGAGCCTCACTCCCTCACACCCCGCACGTGCCTGCTTGCCTCAACCCCCACACTGCTCATACCTGCCTGGCTCCATATCCATACCCACACACCCTGCTCACCCCGCTGATCGCCCCTTGCCTCGCTCCCCACACTGCTCACATCTGCCTGGCTCCATCCTCCACTCGTACTTGCTTCTATCACACCCTGCTGACACCTGCCTGCCTCTATCCCCAACACCCTGCTCATACCTGCTTGCCTTTCATCTCACACTCTGCCCACACCTGCCTGCATGTCCATCCCACTGTGGCCACATCCCACTCGACTAGCTTTCCCTCTGTTGACACCTGCCTGCCTCCATCCCCAACACCCTGCTTATACCCGATCGCCTCAAGCCTCACACCCTGCTCACACTTGCCTGCCCCCGTACCCCGCACCTTGACAGGGCGACGCCATGGGCCAGGGTGGTGCTGCGCTGGTACGGCTGTCCAGCCTTGACGACGCCACGCGAGCGGTACAGGCACTACAGGGCCACCGCGTGCTGGGGGCGCTGCATCCGCTCATCATCCGCTTCGCCGACTCTGCGGAGATCAAGGCCAAGAAGCAGGCGAGGCAGCTCACCACCACAGCGGCCGGCCTCGTGCGCCCGGGCACGGCGGCACCGATCAGCAACCCCGCCGTCGCCGCAGCGGCACTGTCCCGCTACAATCCGTACACCAGCCTGGCCGCCAGCAGCAGCACGGCGCCGCCCTTCCCCGCGCTGGCGTCACCGTCGTCGTTCGCAGCGCCGCAGCTGAGCACCGCCGCGTACTACGCGGGCGTGGGCATGTCAGGCATCGGCATAGCGCCGCCGCCCCTCAGCCTGCCCATGGCCTCCTCCCAGGCAGACCCTGCGCTCTACATGTCCCCGGATTACCCCCTGGCCAGGAGTGCGCAAATGGTGGGGTCGGCCATCACACTGCCAGGTGAGGCGCGCTGGGGAGTCTCTCCAGGTGGGGATGCATGTGGCATCTGGCAACGGGAATGTTCCCGTTAACGGGCCATCAGCATGCTCACTTTGCCCTGTATGGGCCATGGGTACAACACATGGCACTGGTGTCGTGTAGTGGCTCAGAGGCAGCATGATCCGGCAGTGGGTATGGTGAAGCGGTCACAGGGAGCGTGACAGGGTCATGTGCCCATGGCCCATTCATGTTCCCATGGCCTATTCATGTGCCCATGGCCCATTCATGTGCAGTGTCCCTTTGGCCGTTTCAGCCACCAGGTCCTGAGCGCTCATGCTAGCATTGACCACCTGTGTATCAGCTCCTTGAGCTTGTGAGATCACTGCTCCACCACATGCAATGCTCCAAGCAGCCCACTGGTACTTTTCATTGACTAGCAGTAGTGCTGCCAGGCCCACCCTCAGTAAAAACGATCACTTGTGCACCATGTGTGATGATATAATGTGATGCATCCCCATGCATGTTGCTTCAGGGGCCATGGCTGTCGCCAGTCTGTACGTCAAGAACCTGCCACCGCTCGCGGACAAGCTGTTCCTCTATGAGAAGTTTGCGCCGTTCGGGGCAATCCTATCTGTCAAGGTGAGTGCACTGTATGCATGCCGGATGCACAGGGCTTTAGGCAGCTCATGTGGCGTGCATGCACTGCAGCTTGTCATGCTTGCTGCCTTGCCGCTCTGTTTCTGTCTAGAGCATGTCTTCCGATAAGTATCAGACCATGACAGAAGCAGCCCAGCAAATGTAGTGGGATGACGCTACAGTGGCTATGCGCACCTGTGCGTCGGTTGTTGACTAACAGCATTAGAGTACAGAGTAAAATCACACATGCTGGTTACTCCATACTGTGCAGCGTTGCGGTTGGTAGTCAACAACTCGCTAAGAAAAGCAAGCTAGGAGTTAGGTTATGAGTTACATTGTGACTGCTTGTGTAACTTGCACATGAGCAGATCCTGGGATGGTAGTCCAGGCCTAGGTCACATCATTCCTTCCACACAACTCGTCAGCTGACCCCTTTCACATCGATCCACCTCAGCCTGAGATGAGCAAAGCTCAATTGCAATATTGGGCAGATTCTTACTGTGTGGATCCTGCATGAGCCTTTTGGACGCCTGACACCGGTGGCGCTGCTCTAGAGTAAATCTGCAAGCGCTTGCACAGGCTGTAGTAGCTGCTTTGCAGCTTGGGCCTGCATAACCACTTCTGATTCAATCATGTGACAATGCCTCATAACTGATGTTATGAATTATGGGGGATCCTCCACCAACATGGGTTGTATGCACCCTCAAGATGCACTTTGTTGCCCAAAATCAACCTGGATACAAAGTTAGTTATGGCTGTTGCATGTTGACTGCAATTTCTACATCACATGCATGCGCAAGCAGTAACCCACCCAGCTCGATTGCCTGAATAACTGGCTCAGGCGATGTGAAAGCCACTACTAATCCTTCAACGCCATGCCCCCCCAACCTATGCCCCCCTGCGTAGATTCTCACCAATGAGGATGGTACGAGCCGTGGGGTGGGCTTTGTCAACTTTTCCGACACCGTGTGTGCAGCCAAGGCGGTTGCCGCGCTGCACAACCTGCCAGTTGGCGACCGCAACCTCCACGTCACCTTCCAGACCCACCACAAGGCCTAACCAACCCAACCGCCGGCGGTTACTGGCCGCATCGAGTCCTGATCAGCGCCACTGCCGGCAGTTATTGCTGCTGGACGTGGCGCTAGGGGCACGGCATGAGCCATTAACGGCGGTTGGGGCCTTGTCCTGTTGCCTGGAGGAGCTGTACAGCACATGTTCAGGGCGATGTACAGCACAAGTGCGGGGCTATGGTGCTGTGTCCCCGCAGTGGCAGCTATGCAGGGCAGGGCAGTGGCGCTATGCCTTCAAGCCCCAGCACGGCTGCTAGGGCGAGAACGTCAGCGCCATGGCCCCGCAAAGCTGGCAGCGCGGGTCGTGGATGTGCAGGGCAACTGTCAACGCCCTGCCTTGTTGCATGCATCGCAGCATGCTCCATGCTACCCACACTTGCAGCCACTCGGCACTGCAGCAGCTAGATGGAACGGCCAGGGGGCCCACATGGATACGCCACGGCTGCACTCGATGGACTGAAATCGCCATTACGATGAGCAGAGGGTGTGCTGGGTGCTACAGCGCACAACGCTTACCCTGGCAGCCTTGGTGCAGGCATGGTCAGTCGCAGCCGTTGGCTCACCACAGCACTGTGGCGGCCAGGCTTTCCCCTTGGCTGTGCGCCGTAGCCAGGCCACGACCCTGCGGGGGAGCTGACACGCCGCCCGCACCGTGCAGTGCAATACGTGTGGTGATATAGTAGCAGTGCCGCAGTTCGAACTACCCCTCCTTGGCAGCCTCCCAGCTAGCTAGCTAACACTTGCAAGCGCTAACACTTATGCAGCTGGGCACCTGGTGACTTTGCGGCGATGCTGGCACCCAACCCACCGTGTCCAGGTGGCATTGTACCAACCGCCCGGCTGCAGATTACATGCATGGCAGCTCTTTACGATGCTAGTGCACTTGCGTGGGGCGTGGGTTCTTGGGGCATTGGAATGTGCCTGGATCACAGATCAGATTCCAGCTTTAGGTCCAGCCCTGGGCCCGGATCCCAGCTGAATTGCAGCTGTAGGCTGCGCATCGGGCCTGGGGCAGGGCGACAGATCGGTGCACAGCGTGTTGGCGGTGTGAAGGGTACGTTGTTGGTGGTACAGCCTGAAGTCTGCTAGGAGTGGCTGCCGGTACAGGCAAGTACTGCCCGGCAGGCCTGACCAGGCGCCAACGATGGCGACAGATGCATATGGGCACAGTACGGCATTGGAGCGCGGAGCTTTGGGCAGGGCACTTTGCTGTGCGCCAGCACTTGCGTGCGCCAACAGTTTGGTGCTGCGGCTGTGGCGGCCTGGCTGCGCAGCGGGCGAAGGTTTGCAGCTGGTGCGGCTGCCCTGAGGGCCATGCGAGGCACGCCACGCTGCTGCGCCAATGCGCACCACACTTAGCCTCCCACAGCCGCGCAGTGCGCTGCACAGCCGCAGACGCCGTATGGCGAGCCGTATCGGGGCTCCCGACGTGCATGTACCCTGCTGTACGTGCGTGTACACTGCTGTACTGCCTACATGCGCTGCCACACTGCTGTTGCCGCAGCCAGGACACTGCACCTCTGTACTGCCAACATGCACCGCACCGCTGCTGCTGACGCAGCCGGCGCGATGCACCGCTGCACCGCCAACACGCTCTGCCGCACGATAGGCCTGCAGGGTGTATTATGTGTACGCCACCAACAGGTCATGCCACACCACTTCACGCTCTCGCAGTCAGTACTCAGTACACACAGCCTCAGCTGCCAAGCACCCCTCTCATCCTCAGCACATATTCCTGTCAAATCTTATCGCACTTTTACCTAGTATTATAGGCAGTGCAGGCGCAGGTTGTCGGCATGTTGTTGAAGCCTATGCATTCGCACGCGAAGAGCACCCACTTGAGCAAAAACAGCAATGCGGCAGGCACAGCCAAACAATTGTTGGCATCTGCCTTTTGCTTTGTACACCACCTAGGTCACCTGTGCAGCAGCCTTGATTAAGCAACAAGCTAGCCCCACACCTTATGCGCTAGCAGCAGCCAAGGCATTGCTTTGGCTGCAGTGAGCTGAGGAAGGGTTCGGCTGCGCCGGAGGCCTGCCTGGTGCTGGTGTTGCATGCTTGCTGCACCTGTCTGTCGCATGGCCGCTGCACTGCGCGGCCCTTCCTTCGATAAGAAGGGGCTGTTGACAAGTGTGCAAGGCTGATGTACGTGAGCTCTGCTTTTGCTGCACCCAAAACATAACTGCTCTATACTATACGCTCCCCCCCATGTATGATGATAAGCCTTGCCGCCTTTTCAATATGTCCACGCAATACCTGCGTAGAATTTTTATTATTATTGTACGCTATCATTTATACGCGCCGAGGGGTTGCTCGAAGCAGCTGTTCAACAAGCACTTTGGTCATGGCCTGTGTCGTGAAAGCCGTTCGGTTGTTGCACTCATAAGTAATTTTACAATATATTTGTATTTTCAGGCAAACGCTAACTCAAGAGTTGGTAAAGAGCCTTGGCCTGCACACAATTGCAGGTGTCACACCGCGTGGGTTGTTGCTGGGTCAATGGAGAGGACTTGCTCTCTTTGGATGAGTGCATGCAGTGCCCCATTTTTTGCCTGATGCCTGCTGCGCTGGTGTCAGGCGGGGATGCCGCATGCGTCGCTTTGATGTCTGCTGTTTGACAGGTGGCCTCTACTTGGTACCCGGTTCGAAGCCGACAACGAAAGTGTTCAGTTTCCACGCTCCTCAATCGCCCTCTTGTTTGCGATAGGGGCGTGTGCCTGGCCCTTAGTATTTGCCAGTGACTCACGGGGGGATGCATTGTGTTCGACTCTGGGCTGCAGGGAGGTTACCTGTCCTATGGCCTTTGGGCAATTCAATTATGTCCTGGGTGTGACAGCAGGGGAAGGGGGGAGGTGATGAGTAATAATGTTTGGATGGTGTAAGATACCTGTGAGGAGCTTGGTTCTGACTGCACCCTTGCTCAGAAGCAAGCAGGTGCATACACAGACTTCCACCCGCCTGAAAGGTTGGCGATTCGCCAATAGCGACAGTGAATCAACGTGCAGTGCAGTCTTCCTTCAAGGTCGCACCCCACAGGCCTACTGTAGCGGCAACATGCCCTATCCATTCAGATCACAACCCCCGGCATTGAATACCAGGGATCCTGGAACCTGGTCACACAAAGGGTGCACAGTTGCGGGAGACCAATGCCACCAACACCAGTGGCGCAAAACTGTAATGTCGCCACCCTTCTTGAAGCGACGGCGCCACCATTGCCTCTGATAATCATTTGGTGGCCATGGCAGTTATCGCTGTTACTCGTACTGGGTCGTCATGCTTGGTTACATAAGGGGCGCTTCTTGCGGAGGGACCATGTCAAGGCAGCAGTGTGTGGTGCGTCAAAATCAATGGCGGCAGCGCTTCGCTCCGCCGTATGTACAAGGGAGCAGGGGCCACGAGCAGACCAGAACCATTTGAACCACACAACCAACCTAGCGCCCACACAAGTAAGGATTGTCTTCTAGTACGAAGGAAACAGAAGGTCTGGGCAGTTATAGCAGTGATTCTGAGTGCTGCAAAATGCCACAATGGCTACGGCTGGCAGAGACCTCCCACCGGACACTGAAAGCAGCTAGACAAAAGACGCAGGCTGTATGACTGAATTGAAGGGGCAGGCCACCAAAACACGACACACAAGTCGTCCACTTTCCAACCGTGCTTGCATAAGAGCTTGCCATGAGTGAGCATGGTGTGTGTTGTAGTATATGAACACCGACATGACATGAGCTCACACCATGCGCATTCGACTAAACAAGAGGTAGGGACTTCGATGGGCCGTGTGCCAAAAGGCAGCACGCTGGGGATGAGTCAGGGCCTATGTATTGAAAGGTGTGGACTGTGGCTAACAGATGCAGGGGTGCCATTTCGCCGCGGCCCTGAGGCTCCTGGCAAAGGCAGTGACAAAAAGGGCTGGTCAAAGAGACTGCACAAGGACTTTTAGGAGGATTCAAAGGAAGCCAGACCGGCAGTGGGTTGCGGTGCTATGTGTGGAAATCCACACCCTTTCTGAGGAGGGTGTAGCCTCCTGCAGGCAGAGCGTTGGGACGAATGACATCATGAGCTGATGCTGCAGCGGCACCGGGGACGGCAGCGGCAGCAGCAGCAGCAGCGGACAGGGCGGCTGCAGCAGCCTTGCAGCAGCCTTGCAGCAGCTCAGGGCGTGGCACAGGGACACATGTTCAGTGCGCACAACCCTGCATGCCTTGCCGTTCGGAAAGGCATGCGAAACATGAAGGAGGGGGGNGCGGAAAGGAGCGCCTACCGCAAGATGCGCACGCACATTGAGTGTTTGATTGAGAAAAGCACCCGGAGGGTCCCCCGGGGGCACCGCTGGCAGGCGTCAAGTAAGTGCCCGGTGGCGTGGGTGCAGCTGAAGGCCACGGGGCACGTTGCGGGGGCCAGCAGCCACGGTTGTGTAGGGAGGAGGAAGTACCTGCTGAAGGGGAACAGCTATTGCGCTAAATGCCTGTGGTGTGTGTGGTAAGCCCCAAGCCACCTCGTGTGCAGCAGCTCTTGCTAGGGGTGTGGCAGAGCCCGCTGGGAAGCGGAGGCTGTGCGTGCCATGCAGAGTGCTGCCACCGCTAGTGGGATGCAACGTGACGTAGGTGCGTGGGCACACACACGCTATCTAAGCCAAATGAAAGTCCTGCCAAAAAAAAGCTCTTGCCAAAGGTAGACTACAGCTGAACAATACTATGAATGCAAGTTGCCAATACTTGTACTGCGAATGCCAAAGATCCTTATGCTGCCAACAGACACCCTCCCAGTGCACCCCAGCCTGCACCAGCAGACCTGCTGCTCGTTCACACATGTGTGGTATCCTCAGATACTGCACAAAGTCCTGGGGATACTACACACAGCCCAGCGGTTAGCGGGGGCTAGGGGTGTGTTGTGACGTGTGCAGGCCTGTTGCCTGCGTTGCGGGGGCCGGCCTGCACGGGGCTCAGCGCTCTTTAGGGGGGCGAATAAAAAGCGTGGCCCAAGGGGACCTGCATGAAACCCTAGTGCCTCCTGCGGTGCGTGCTGACAGCACCTGCTGAGAAACTGAAGGCGCCTGGCTTGAGGCTTAGAGCTTGCGGCTGGTGTAGCTTAGGGCGCCTGCTGCGAGGCTGAGCCGAGCTTGACCTTGTGGATGCGCATCCAGGGCTCATTCATGACGGTCTGGAACACCGCCTTGATGCTGCTGCCCAGCTGCGAAGCGCTTCCAGCTGTAGGAATGGTAGCGGTGGCGGCGCTGCCGGCAGCGGCCGACGTCTCGGCCAGGACCGCGGTGACGGGAGAAGCAGCAGCAGGCGAGACCATGGCGCCGCCGCCGCCAGCAGCAGACGCCGCCTCGGCAGGGCCCCCGGCGGCAGGGGCGGCAGCAGCAGGGGAGGCGGCAGCGCTGCTTGAAGGAGAGCCCGATGCTGTTGCCAAGCCTGGCCTGCTGCCGGGTGACGCGCCGGCTGCCCCAACTGCCGCTGTCATGGCCATGTGAGGAGAGGTCGGCATGCGCGCGCACGCCGCCGCTTCGACGTCCGCCGCTCCTGCCATCAC
>JAWZTI010000500.1:1352-13495 GCA_039880955.1 Chlamydomonas urium
CCCCCAAGGAGGAAGCTGCACCACCCAGGAGAAGCTATATTCCTGGGGGGATCCACGGGAAGCACAACCGCAAGGGTACAGGCTATTAGATCTGCACGAGCGTCTGCAACAGAGGTGAGCGCCGGGGCGCTTGTTCTGTTGAGATGTGGCGTCATGCCCCACCCGCCCTAGCGCTTGGGAGCTGGTGAGGGGGGGTACGGGGGGGTAGAAGCGTGAAGGGGGGGCGCTGATCTGTGCAGTTACCTACAGGGCGTTGAAGCTCTTGCTGCATTGGAATGGGTTACATGCAGGGTGTTGGAG
The DNA here is from genome assembly GCA_039880955.1 of Chlamydomonas urium. NCBI lineage: Eukaryota > Viridiplantae > Chlorophyta > Chlorophyceae > Chlamydomonadales > Chlamydomonadaceae > Chlamydomonas > Chlamydomonas urium. The sequence continues at coordinate 1,653 of JAWZTI010000500.1, forward strand.
CTGTTGGCTGTTTGCACCAATCTTCGCACAGCCGTACATGGGGGAAATGAAGGTAGCCGGACACCTTGTGCACAGGAGCGTGCGAGCAGGCTGGCACTAGATCGTTTCTCCGGGAATCAAAGGTGTTGGCGCAGGTAGCGCGGGCTTGCACTCTGGCCTGTCTAGGTGGCGTATTTAGGATAACGTTATTAATATAGGAAAATCCTCATTTGGCATGCGCGGGAAACGACTGGTGATCCCCCTCGGTCCCCGATCGAGGGGAAGGGGCAACTGCGAAAAGTTAGGGCCTGCGAAGTGCGCCATAGGCCACACAGATCCCTCACATATGCATGCTGCATGGCGTTTAACACACGGGCGTTGGGGTTGCTCCCTGCTCTGTTGAGGGATGAGCCCGGCCCCACGCCCCCTTGGCTGAACAATGTGCTCAGATCAGACTCCTGCATGTGAGTTGAGAAAAGTTGCATGCCGCTCGCCATGCGGCTGAACCTGACCCCCCGCCCCCTTTGCTGCTGAGTGTGGGAGACCGTTGCTCATGAGTTGAGGAAAGTTGTTCACCACGCGGTATGTGGGTTAGCCTGACCACACGTCCCGTCTGCTGCATCACATTGAGAAAAATTGTGCGCGTGTGCAGTCTGGCAACGATTCCGCCCCCACGCCGTCCACTACGCATGGCGTGTTGCTGATGCACTGGAGTGGCTTTTGCTGTGAATTCGAAGCGCGCTGGTAAAAAGTATGCGAGCGTGTTAGCCCTCGACCCGTGGACAATCGCATTATCCGCTGTGTTGGCAGAGCTTGCGTTGCTAAATAGTTCTTGCTTTTCTTGCTTTACTTGCTTCAAATGCTTAACGCGACTTGGTTTTATGTTATGCTTGCGTTTGCTTGAGTGCATGCCCCATGCAGAGATGCTGAGCACTCATCCCTCCCCAACCTACCCAGTCAAGTGGTAGGGGCAACGGCGGGCAACTCAGCACTCTTGGCTGGGGCATGTCATGTTGCCTGACTGGTGGCGCTGCTCGGCCAAGGCTTGCCATCTTGTGTCGATGGGTAACTGCTTCTGATGGGCCTGTTAGTGTCATTGCCAGGCAGGCTTGCCGTTAGCAAGCTGACTGCTGTCCTGTGCAACTGGTGTACATGATTACAGGACTGATACGCCCCTGAGCTTGCTCTGAGCGCTGGAAAAGTGATGCATTAAAGTTTCAGACTGTATGTAGTGCTGTGAGTGCTCCCAAGTGCCATGCGTCTGCTGTATTTCCTGCTGTTAAACGCTTTGTGCTGTATATGATGTGCCGTGCTAGTTTTAAGAGCTACATGATCCTAATTTTTGCATTTGGCGTATTGCCGCGCCCTGCCATAGCCCATTCAGGATTGCTGCCGCTGGCCTGTTAGGCCTGAGCCCTGACGTTGGCCTGATCACGACCTGGTGTTGCGCTACCAACGCATGTATGGCACCACTGTTTCTTAACATAAAGCGCGCGCCCCTACGGGGGCGTAGCCTTCCCACCTTTGCTCAGCACCACCTAGCATCTGCATACTCTTTGGCTTCCGCCATCAAATCTGTTGTTGCATGCTACTTTATGCTGGTCTTGGACACGCTATATATGTACATGCTACTTTATGCTGGTCTTGGACACGCTATATATGTACATGCTACTTTATGCTGGTCTTGGATATGTACAGAAGGTAACATGTTGATTGAGTGACGCGAATGAAAATGGCCGTGATCGTGTGTGTTGCCAAGCATGTACAATCAGAGAGAAGTGTCATCGAGGCATGCAGGTTACTTACAGCTGTTATAGGCAGCCCTTGCAGGCAGCTGCGGAATAGTAACCACATTGGTCATCGGTCATCATCATGATCAGAGAAACCATTGAAGAAGGAATCATAGCTAACCATTGGCTTGTGCAGCCAGTGCAGCGACCACGTGTGAGAGCCGCTTGCTTACGATTGCTCGCTCACCGCTCAGGGGAGTGAGGGGGGTAGCCAGCCACTTAACGCCCTTTGAGGGTCCTCCTGTTGTCAATACACTGGCCTGAGCCGATCCCGAGCCGAGTCTGCAAGCCACCAGTCTACTGGGGAAGCCCCTGCCCCCTAGCAGGTGTTTCCTCGTCAGCAGTGTCTCCTAAAAGCAGCACTAGCTCCTCCTCCTCATGCGTCCCTCTGCCGACAGCCTTGCTATGCCCTTTGCCCGCCCCAGCAGCCCCTGGCCCAGTCCCATTGTGCCTAGCCCCCAGCGCTGACGCCTTGGGAGGAGAAGAGGACGCACCGCTCCCCACCCCGCCGCCCGCCCCTGCCCCCGGTCCTGCCCTGCTGCCCTCATGGTGCCCGTTGGCGGTGCTGCCTAGGAGCGGCTGCATCTCAAGCACCTCCCCTGACAGCGCTGCGGTGACCACTTGGATGTTGCCGGCAGCAGCGCCACCCCGCCCCCCTGCCGCTGAGGTGCCCCGTGCTCCCTGCTTCCCCTGGCGACAGTACAGGGGTGCAGACAGAGACAAGCAGACTGTTGTGTGTGGGTGGAGTGAGGAGGCATGAGACGAAAGGATCGGGTTGGTGGGGTGGAGCGTTGCGGTGCAAGGTGCCGTGAGCAGTGTGCAAGGTGGGGTCATGGATCCGCTGGGGTGGTGTCCAAGTGTTTGGGCACAGAATTCGCTGGGCAGTAAGCTGCCGAAAAAGTGCAGGGCCTGAGTGGGCAGGTGGGCAGGTCAGGTCAGGTATGGAAAGTGCGCAGGCGTGAACTTGCAGATGCGGCATGCCAAGGTACCTAAGCAGGATCGGGCTGCAGGTTATGGGTGTGCTCTGCAGCAAGCCTTTGCACTGCACAGTGTGCAGGGTGAGCTGCAGTGGCATCAAAGCATTATCCTGGCTGATTATCTTCAGTGTCTCGGCGAACCCAACTGCCTGGAAACCTGCTCCATAACGCGAGCGGAGGTGCTCAGGTGGGTACAGCAATGTGTGGCGCTGTCGGTGCCGCCCACAGGCGGCTCCCCTGGCACCCTCCTACCTTGACTATCCTCTGCAGTTTGTACGCGTTGAACAGCGCCACCCCCGATATGACGACGCCAAGTCCTACTCCATTGATCAAAGTAAAGCTGTCTCCTAGAAACAATACCGCAGCCAGCACTATGTGAGGAGCAGCAGCAGTGAGCAGGGCAGGGGGAGGAGGTGTCAAGAGGAGGGATCGCAGCTGTGCACAGGCGTGTCAAAATGTTATAAATGCCACGGCAACTTACCAGTCACTATCTCTTTGCAGGTGCCAGCGATCATGAATGAAAGCGCCGATGTCTCCTGTTTGTGGCACGCAGCACCCAGGAGTCAGCAGCACAGGCTCAGTGTGGCAGGGGTCGGCACCAGGAGTCAGCAGCACAGGCTCACTGTGGCAGGGGTCGGCACCAGGAGTCAGCAGCAGGGTGGGAAGCACAGGCCCAGCAGCACAGGCTCAGTGTGGCAGGGGCCGGCACTAAAAGTCAGCAGCAGGGTGGGAAGCACAGGCCCAGCAGCACAGGCTCAGTGCGGCAGGGGCCGGCACCAGGAGTCAGCAGCAGGGTGGGAAGCACAGGCTCAGCAGCAGAGGCTCATCGTAGCAGGGGCCGGCACCAGGCGTGAGCAGCAGAGGACCAGCAACAGGATCGAGCACCAGGAGTGAGCAGGAGAGGGCCAGCAACAGGAGTGAGCAGCAGCAATAAGGAGCAGAGGGTCAGCACCAGAGGTACAGTGGAGGGTCAGCAGCAGAGGCAAGGTGGTGGGGAGCGGGCCTGCAACGTGTTACCTTTTACCTGCTTCAGGCCGCCTTGCCCTGCTTCACATACGCACCCCTAAGCATGGACGTTCCGCATCAACCCTGCTTACTGACAGGCCCCCTGATGAGATAGGTATAGATAGGTATAGATAGGTACAGATAGGCATAGATAGGTACAGATATGTTACACACACGCCCTGCACCCTGTTCCAATGACTGCAACAGTGCAGGTGACGCCTGCCTGCAGCCCAGGCTATGCGCAGGGCACTGGCTGCCAAGCATGACGTTTCCGTTTTCACACCTTGATCAGTGTTCACACTCTGACCAGTGTTCACACCTTGATCAGCTGGTACTCTGTCCACACTAGAAGGAACGCCAGCACGGCGCCCATGAGGATGAGCAGCAGCGTCATGAACGACTGTTGGAAGGAGGCAAAGAAGATGGAGCGGGGCAGCACCACCCACAGGTGCTCCCACACAAGGGAAAGTATGAACACCGTCGCTGACATGACGGGCGTCAGCGCCTCGAGAATCTCCAGGGGGCTACCGGAGGCAGCTGCCGGGAAGGTGCGTGGGGACAGGAGGGGGGGGTGAGTGAAGTGAAGGATCCGTAGAGCACGTGAAAAGTGAGGCAAATGAAGTTGGGCCCGGAAACCAATGATGCAACCACAATTCTGCACCCCGCAAGCTTGCGCTTGTCTGTGGCGAGCTGCCCACGTACACCCCTTGATGAACACCTGCCAACCACCGTTCCACACCCTCTCCGCAGCTCCTCCCACCCCACACATGCACCCTCCAAGCCCACACTTGCCTGTGTCGTGATGGCCATGCACTCCTTATGATGAACACCTGTCAACTGGTTCCACACACCCTGTCCTTCCACCCCACCCATACCATCTCACACATGCACCCTCCAAGCCCACACTTGCCTGTGTCATGGTGCCCATGCAGGAAGACGTGCATGAATTCTGGCCCACCACCACTTCCCTCTTGCCACCCCACGCATGCCCACCCTCCCATCCAACACTTGCCTGTGTCATGGTGCCCATGCAGGAAAACCTGCGTGAGCGTGAAGCGCAGCCCCGCGCAGCAAGCTGCCACCATGACTAAGCTGAACCCTGCAGGGTCAAAGTGCGCCTCGCCTGATACCAGCAGCACTAAGCCGATCGTGATGATGAGCACAACCAGCCCTAATCGCCAGGTGGGCCTGCGGGGCGGCACAGGGGCGGTACAAGGGTGGTGCATGTGAGTGAGCGTGCAGGGTGTGCACTTCTGTGCTGTGCAGCGCTTGGTGCAGAAAGTTGATAAGCCCAGGCAGCTTGGGGCGGACAAGCCTGCCTTTCCTTCCTGTAGGGAAGGTGTGTCTGGCTGCTGGCAGAGGGCGGCAGAGGGGGCATGGGGTTAATGGCTGTCGCAGGCACGTGCATGTATAGCTGCTACAAGCACATGCGTGCAGAAGCAACGCACGCGTGCGGCTCACCTTACAGGCAGACAACACTGATAGCCCTGTAACTACCAGACCAACCACTCCATTCATGCACCCACACCCCACGCAACACTCTTCACACCTTTCTATCCCCCAGATGAACGCAAAAGCCAGCAGGAACAGCGGCACCGTTGCCTTGCACATGGTGTAGAAGCTGATTGAGATGAAGACCAGCGACATGTTGGAGAAGCCGATGTCGAGGCCCGTGCAGGCGCCATTGGGAGCAACTACGAGACGTGATGAGGAACGGGCGCAGCAGGCAACGTCAAGCAGTATCAGAGCAACGGATCGCAGCAGGCAACATCGAGCAGTACCGGCGAGAAGAAGCAGAACTGGCAACACTGAGCAGTACCAGGACGACGGAGCGCAACAGGCAACACTGAGCAGTACCAGGAAGACGGAGCGCAACAGGCAACATCGAGCAGTGCAAGGACGAGGGAGCACAACAGGCAACATGGAGTAGCACCAGGAAAACCAAGCGCAACAGACAGAGCCAAGCGCTGCAAATAGGGACAAGGGACAACAGAGCACACCAGGCACAATGACGCCACGTCCAGGCCATGCCCAACCACACACCTCCTTCGGCCCACAGATGTGCATTTTCCTTGGGCACAAGCCTCCCTGGAACCTGTGCTTGACTGCCCCCTTGGGTTCCACCCATGACGTCACTGTGACGTTGTTTCAAACGAGAACACCATGCACGCACCTATCTTGGCCCAATCATGCCACCCGAGCGGCTCGGCTGCTCTCTGCATGATGCCCGCTGCAAACACCGAGCGCGCCAGCATGTGCTGCATCGCAAACTGAACTCCTGACATGAACAGAGGGGCTGCGGGCGTGACACGAGCGGAAAAAAGGGGAGGCGGGTGTCAGCAGTCTGTATGGCTGCTGGCAGGCTGGCGGATGCTACATTTCTGCTGCTACTGCTACTGCAGCCGCTGTGAGTAGAGCAGGCAGGCGTGAAAGTGAGCTGCATGGGTGACCATCCAAGGCTGCAGCACCAGCTGCAACCAGCCCTCGCTCTGCTGCCTGCTAATGAATCGCTGCACGCAAATTGATGCTGCAACAGCTGCGGTGCCTTGCCTGGAAACGGCTCTTTGAACAGCGTGGTCTGTTTGCCCACCAAAAACTTGTTGTAGAAGGACAGGACAGTGCCCAGGGTGTACCTGTCGATGATTCAGATCCGCGCTTGAGTGTGCATCTGCACCTGCATGGCTGTCCCAGCGCGCTTCCCAACCCAGCCACTGGCTCACCATAGCAGCACAAGCACTCCTATCCGCGCTGCGTCCTTTGCCGCGGCTGAGGTGCACCATTTCAGCGTCGACACGCCCCAATTCGGTGGCGAGTGCATCAGACTGCTGCCGCTCAGCGCTCAATTCATGGCTACAGTTCCTTCAGCTTTGAAACGAACGCAGTATAGGCGGCGTCCCGAGTGTCCTCCCTGAGGCGTATTTTTGTACAAGTGTGGAATGTCCATAAGTGGGAAGAAGTGTTTGAAGTCCGCTAAGCAGTGAGAGCCATGCTGCTGCGCAACCGGCTATGCACCGCCTCGAGGCCGACCACACGGCCAGCGCAGCGCCGTGGCGTGGTGGCCAGGGCAGCTACTAAGCAGAGGGTGAGTGCCGAGATGCAGCAGCTCTCTTTGTGCAAGGCACTGCATGTCTTTCACCAGGTATGAACATGCACGTGTTTCATCACAGGTGCAAGACCTGCTGGCCGCTGGCCATGACCTGTACAACCCGGGCGACCTCAAGGCAGCAGTGGACGAGCTGCTCTTGTCCTGCCCCATTCCAAAGGAACAGCTAGCCACGCAGTCCTTCATCCTCGGGCAGGGCACGTGGCAGGTGTTCTGGGGTCCTCACTTCACTGCGATGTCCTCAGTCCTGACGACCAAGTTCACACCCATCACCTACCGTCTAGAAGGAACCAAGCTCACCTCTCATGTTAAGGTGAGCTTCAGAAACAAGCATGACTGGCCCGTCATACCAGCAGGCCCCACTGGCACGAACCCATCACTACTGCACTGGAATAGTCGCCGTTGCCAGCCCCGAAATTTGCAGTGATCTATGTTGTGGCCATATGTCGATGCAGCCCTAGATTATGCAGTGGTCTGAAGCAGCGCTATCGGCCCTAGGGAGCACATTTGTCAGACACGCAGCACTACAAACTGTCAGTATTTCGGTGTGTCTTTGCATGCAACACACCATAAGATCAGAGGAGGCTTCGGCTGCTCTCAAATGCCTGCACCTGCCTTCTTGCCCCTCTGCAGTGGAGCAGCCCAGTCCTGGGCTCAGGGTGGCTCAGTGCTGCAGGTGAGGCACGCTGCCAATATCCTCCTCCTCTAAGCAAGGGTCGAGATTCGCATTGGCAGGGCAGTGCTGCACACTTGTAGGCCAAGGGAGTTGCCTGAGTCTCTTCACACCTCACAGCTGTGCCCGCCTTGCGCCCTGTGCGCAACGGGTGCGGGGGACCAGTCCTTCTCATGGTGTACATGCACTGCGCCGGCCCTGACTTGCTGTTGTCGTGTGCTGCTCCTTGGCGACTGCAGGCACAATGGCGCGCAAGTACGACTCAACAGTTGAGGTCAAGTTTGATCAATTCTGTAAGTGTCGGGCAGGCTACCTTCACGAGCACATCCTACATATAATCCTTTATGAGCTCTTTGCGTTTTATGTTGTTGTTATGGGCACCGTTGCACAGCCGAGCTGCAGATGCTGAACGCAACCATCTGCCTATGTGCTATCGGCCGCGCTATGAATGTCCAGGCGAGGTTTGCCGCCTGGAAATGCCTGCCCTGAACACCCAAGCACTAATTGCCTGTCTGCTGTGTTATGCACAGGGGTGGACGGGCCTGATGAGCTGCGCACGACGCTGCTGCCTAGTGCGGACAGCAACCTGAACCTTGATGGAATCGTGGGCTTGCTTGGGTGAGTGAAGCAGTCAGGTGATCAGTGCAGCTGTCAAGCCGCTTGTTGCCCTGAGTTTAGCTCAGGCTCTGCAACGCTTGTGAAATCACCGGAGCAAACAGTGTCACTCCCTCATGTGTGCCTCGTACACAACCCTGTCGTTGCTCAATCGCGACGCCTGCAATCTTCCGCACGCGCAGGAATGCGGCCTTCATCCCACAGCTCGCACTGTTCCCTGTCCACTGGCTGGATGAGGACATGTGCGTCTTTGAGTTTCCTCCGCTGAACAGCAAGATTGGTTGTGTGAAGATAGCCGCTAACCAGCCCCGTGCACTAACAAGTGATAACGAGTTATAATTGTGTGTCAGCTCAGCAGTGAGTATGCATGTGGCATGTGATCCTCCCTTACAAGAGTTAGGTCAAGGTGAGACTAGGAAGAAATGTGTGGCCTGTGGCTTGATCAACCCCAAACCCCTTGTAAACTACAATTTGTGTCAAAGTGTGCAGAAAACAGATTAGTTGAGCTTGCCCATAACGCTCTTCTGCGCAACGAACACCAGCTCCCCATCAGGCACCTCCACCTCAGCCTGAGCGGAGCAGCAAGCAAGCAAGAGCCTCGTGAGAATGCGAGGAGCGCTGTGCATTGTCACTGTGAACACTGCATGCTGGCAACTGCAGAGGCGCAGGGCTGCTCCGTGCACTGCGGCCACCAGGCGCTCACCATGGCGTATTTCTGGTAGACAATGGTGTCACCCTTGACAATGGGCAGGTCCACCTCCTCACCGACCGAGATCACCTGAAGGATCAGACCAGCAGGGCAGGTGAGCAGCGTGAAGCTGTTTACCCGGGGTTAGAGGCCCATGCAATCCTACACCCACAATCCAGAACAAACTCAGCAGCCGGGAGCTGTGTGTGGTGCTGAGCTGCTCCCCTGACGCCCATCCTAGCTGTTATTCTGGCTGAGCCGAGGGGCTGTCATGCCTAGTTGCCGCTGCTGCTGCCCTGCCCAGCACTGCGTCAAGCGCTGCTACGCCTACGCACCGTGCCGAAGTGCGCCTCAGAGTTGGCCTTGGGTGGGCCCTTGGGCAGCAGGATGCCACCCGCAGTTTTCTGCATGCGTGAGGGTGAGGTGGAGAACCCAGCCGTCGTCAATGTGGGTGATGCGTGGACAGCGCTGCTGCTGGGCCCAGCACGTGCAGCCACACCCTGTGCTCACCTGCTCCTCCTCCATTGGCTTCACGAGGATACGGTCGTGCAGAGGAAGGAACTGGAAGGGGGGGACAGGGCTGGAGCTCAGGTTATCATGTGCCTGCACATCCAAGCGGGGGTTTTGCGCAACATCGGTGCTCACCGTGTTCATGTCCAGGGAAGCCTTCTCTGCGGTGACGGAAGCCTGCACCCGGAGAGCAACTCGCGACCCTGCAGCACAGCGTTGCGTTCATCCGTGGAGTGAGCACAGCGACGGCGTGCATTATTGCCCCAGTGCTGATGGCACAGCATGCATGCAGTGTAGCATGCGCCTCGCCAAGCTGAGCACACACCTGCCGGCCGCACAGGGCGAGTGGTGAAAGGGCGGACGCGCATGCACATGGACGCCATATTGCAATGCTGCTACCACCGATGTTCAATTGCGGGGCTCAATCGGGCAGCTCGTAGCAGACACTTCCACATGACTGAGTCCACACCGTTTCACACCTCGATGTTTCAATCCTAATTCTCTTCACTGGTTGCTTGCATCCATCCAAGGTCAGTGGCAGTCCAATGAACCACCGCAGCGGTCCATGTGCCGCGCCGATGAATCGGCGTGCCTTCAGTGGCGGACCCCTTGCAAGCCGGCCAGGGCTGCATAGCACACGGCGTGTTGCGCAACCATGCCGCGCACTGGAGAGATACTTGGTGGACAAGCTCAGCGCCGCCGAGTCCACTTTCAAGGAGATGCAGCTGCGGATGGCAGACCCAGACGTGGCTGCCAATGCCGCCGAGTTCCAGCGCGTTGCCAAGGCCGCAGCCGACCTGGAGCTCACGTCTCTCACCTATCAGAAGCATAAGGAGGCGGAGCAGCAGCTGGCAGACTCGCAGGCCTACCTGAAGGAGGTGTCCAGTGACCCTGAGATGGCGGAGCTGGTTCGTGAAGAGATTTCCGAGCTGCAGACACAGCTGGTGCAGCTGGAGACCAAGCTCAAGATGTTGCTGCTGCCCAAGGACCCGCTGGATGAGAAGAACATCATGCTGGAGATTCGTGCAGGCGCAGGTGGCGATGAGGCGGGTATCTGGGCAGGCGACCTGTACCGCATGTACACCAGGTGCGCGCCACGTGTGGGGAGTCGCCTGGGGACCACACCTGCTCAGTACAAAAGTCCGCAGACATATGCAGCAGACACTCGTCCCAAATCAAGCCCCAAAGTTGCGGCTGCTGCGCTGGAAAGCGCGCTGCATTGCCTGCCCCACCAGCTCACACCCTGCACCCTGGCTGCCATGTTCGCCCGCATCTCAGGTATGCCCAGCGCATGGGCTGGAAGGTCAACCTGCTCAGCACCACCGTGGCTGAGGCAGGGGGCTACAAGGAGATCATCTGCGAGGTGAGGTGATGGGGAAGATGGGGAGGCGGGGAGGCTGAGAGGGGGCTGGAGGGGTCGTGTACTGAGGGTGGGGGCAAGAGGCTGCGTGTACTGATGGTGACTTGTTCGGCAGGTCGGGCGTGCAAGCCTACATCACCCACACTCCCTCCTTGGAGGTGACAGGTTGTAAGCGTCTGCTGCCTTGCATACACGTGCAAACACACCTGCACGATCGCACGTCGCCCAGCCACCTCAGCGCCTTCCAACTAACATCATCACCACTGCTCCCACTACTGCTCCCACCACTGCTCTCACCACTGCACCGTGCCCATACCCGCTCCAGGTGCTGGGCGACGATGTGTATTCCAAGCTGAAGTGGGAGGCGGGCGTGCACCGCGTGCAGCGCGTCCCCGCCACGGAGGCGGCGGGCCGTGTCCACACTTCAACCTCCACGGTCGCAGTCATGCCTGAGGTTAACGACGTGGACGTGAAGATCGACATGCGGGATGTGGACGTCAAGTTTGCGCGCGCCAGTGGTGCGGGTGGCCAGAACGTGAACAAGGTGGAAACGGCCGTGGATCTGATGCACAAACCGACGGGCATCAGGTGTGGACGGGGTGTTAGGAGGAGGGTGGTCATAGGGTTACGATGCAGCAACGAGTCGCCTGATGCTGAGGGTGCAAACCATGCAGTAGTTGCGGAAGCGATGGAAGCGGGTATCAGTTTGGGAACAGCTGCAGATTCAAGACACAATCTAACAGGTATCAAGTGGTGGTACAGGGGGTCAGTATTCAGGGTGGCATGCGTGCCTGTGCCTTTGGCTTGCTTGGCACATGCCCCAGCGCTTGGCAGTTGCAGACGTCCTCGGCGCATTCTTGCCCTTGACGCCCTCAACCATGTCCTTGGCGCATCCTTGGCCCTCGCCTTACAGAATCTTCTGCCAAGAGGAGCGCACGCAGGCTCAGAACAAGGAGCGCGCGTTTGCCATCCTGCGGTCAAAGCTGTATGAGCTGGAGCTGCAGCGGCAGCAGGACGAGATCTATGCAGCGCGCAAGAGCCAGGTGTGTGTGAGGATGGTGCTTCAGGGCTGTGGCGAGGGGCCAGCCAGGGCGGTGCAGCAAGGGTGGTGGAGCAGCAAGGGTGGGGCAGCAAGGGTGGTGG
>JAWZTI010000500.1:13544-25323 GCA_039880955.1 Chlamydomonas urium
CAAGGCACGGGTGGAGCAGCGAGGGTGCGGCAGCGAGGGTGCGGCAGCGAGGGTAGGGCAGCCAGGGTGGTGCGGTGCAGGTGCTGCTGCAGCTGCGGGGTTTCGCGCTGGGGGCTTTGCGGCCGTGCTTTGATTCCCCTACGTGCGCCTGTGTGCCCTTCTGCCCAGGTCGGCACTGGTGACCGCTCCGAGAAGATCAAGACCTACAACTACAAGGATAGCCGAGTGTCTGACCACAGGATCAAGGAGAACTATGACCTGAACAAGATCATGGATGGTGACCTTGAGGACAGCATCCAGGCCATGATCTCAACAGACCAGCAGGAGAAGCTCAAGGAGCTGGCGGACCAAATGGTTGCCAAGGTGTGAATGGTGTGAGCCTGTCTGCGTGCATGCCAGGCCCACGTGGATGCGTCAGTGCGCAGCGAGCACGCTGGCCACTGCGGTGTGCAAGTGCCGCAGCAGGCTGCCGGTGGTTTCACTGCTGGCAAAGCTGGTGGGAAACGTCTTGCAGACTGTTTCTATGCTGAAGGACCAGGAAGATTCCTGCACATGTGTCGCAGTCCAGTTTTGGTGTCATTTTGCATGGCGATGGGCGCAATGCATGTGCATGGCCTATGTGCACGTACGTGGCCACGTGGCCACACAGGGCCGCTGTCTGACAGCGACGTCACTGACGCGGCACAAGGTTATGGGTTTTTAATGCTAGGCTTGGTGAGAGAGCGAGAACATAGCAGAGTGTGTAGTTCCGAGTGCGTTTGCAACTCTCCCCGCTTTTCTCCTCCACGGTTTGCTTGTTGTTGCCTTTAAATCAGTTAAATCAGGTTAGATGGAGATATGACGATGACACCCAAGGGGCACATATTGTCGTACTAGTCGTACAGCGCTCTTCAAAACGTCAGGCCAGCAAGCAAGCAACTCGCGCCTTTGGCGCACTGCCACCATTGGCCCACCATGCTGGTGCTTTTTGGAGACATGCATCACCTGGTGTGTTTTACAGTTGTTTAGGGCGCCGCGAGGGCGCATACAACCCCTGTCCGAAATGGGCCAGGATTTACAGGCTCATGACCGAAAGTGGCTCGAAGACCTTCCCCGCAAGCAGGGCACCCGAAGTCTAGAAACCATGACCGAAACAGGATCCTTCCGCAATGGGAATCGAGCTCGTGACCTCTGGAAAATACAAGGGTGCTTCTGCCCTCTCTAGCAGTTTCACGTCGTGCTGAGGACTAAGTGCGATGTGGAGTCGGTCCTCCAACCCACAACAAGGCAGTCGCTTCGCCGGTGTTTCCTTCAGTTACTTCGGTCGCTCCTTCCCCTTGTTCCCCTCCGCCGGAAACGGTGGCATCCTGTAACTCCCCTCTCTCTCTAAGGCAGTGCCACTAAGCTCTCTCCACTGCATTCTGTTCCAGCAGCCATGCAGTCCTGTTTCTGGTCCTTTTCACTGGTCGTGATTTGGATATCTCACACGGCAGCCACACGACGCTCTGAGTCGGGCTGCCGCACGCAGGCAAGGGTCGCCATCGGACTGCAGAACTCAAGCGCGCAAGTGGCAGCACACCCTGTCCGGCGTCGTGCCGGCAGGCCCATAGAATTACACAGCTTGTGAATATGCTAAGGTATTGTTGGCGTGCTCCCTAAGGTAGTATTGCCGTTCCCCACCCTGGCGGTGTGCCAGGTGTGTCTTGCCTCAGTCAAACGGCGCTGCAGCGGGAGCCCTGCGACCAGCCGCGCGTGCTCCACCCCCCTCCTGGGCGTCCAGTGTAACACACGCCCGTGCGCTCGCCAGCTCACCTTGCCACCAGGGCCCTATCCTTCCCTGCCATCTCGGCCTCTCCTCAGCTTGGGCCATGGAAGGCCTGGCGTGGGCGGTGCCCGACGAGCGCGAGGCGCTGCAGTCCATGCAGTGGCCCAGCGCCCCACAACCCAGCGGCTACCAGCTCCATCGCAGCACCCTGTTCATGGCCATCGACGAAATTGAGAACGGGGCACTGGACGCCTACCTTTTCGCGGGCTGTGAGGGCGCGGCGGTGCATGCGACGGCTCCCAATCACAGCGCCCCTGGCGTGTCCTGTTCTGCCAACTCAGCGTCGTGTTCGCTGCTCGCTCACCCACACGGCGCCAGCGCGCAGGGCCACCAGCGCGCGCCCATGTTGTCGTGCCCAGTCTTCACGTGTCACGGCAGATTCGGGCTGGTTGCCCTGACACGTGGCACATGTGCGTACCAGCCTGTTAGCACCACGACAGCATCCCACACGGGGGCCCTACAGCATGCGCCTGATGCCAGCAACGAACGTGAAGCCCGCTCAGATGCAAGTGACCATGCCTTCCACAATGCCGCCTTTGGCATGCTGGCCCACCTGCGCGCTCCAGAGACCTGCCATGCAGCCTCGTCCCCAGCCCACACCACCGCCCCCAACGCCCTACACACCTGCGCCAGCACCCCTGCCCCCTGCCCACTGGCCTCCATCCGCCTGACAGCCATGAGCAACCCTGGCACGTACACGAGCCTGGAGAAAGGTCCCAGCCCCATCCCTGCCATCAGGACAGTTGTCCCCCGCCAGAAGATCACCGATGCTGATGTGCGCAATGTGAGTGCCGCCTGGCTACGATAAACATGCTTGACAGCTGAAGCTGCCTTGGTCCAGGTCCTGTCACATGGCCAACATGCACGCACAGCCTGTGGCGGGCAGCACAACAGCCAGCCAGGTGCTCCGCCCACTCTGCCCCTTCACCCCAGCCTGACCCTGCTCCACCCCCCTGCCCCCCTGTGCACCACCTTCCTGACAGCTGCTCCGCCTGCCGACCGAGGACGCCCGCCTGAAGCTGGGCCTGTCCAAGAACGGCTTCCGCCTTGTGGCTGAGGCCCATGGCTTCAAGAAGTGGCCTCAGCGCCAGCTGGTGGGTCTGGGCAATCTGATGGAGCACGCCAGAAACGACAAGTCGCTCACGGCCGCGGGGCGCGAGGTACGCTGGCGTTATTGCCGGGGGGAGGGCGCATGGGGGCAAGTTGCGTGCTTGTGGGGGTTTCTTTAGGTAGGACAGAGGTAGGCATGCGGGGGTTCTCAGCAGAGGGGCGCAAGGGGGCGAGAGCTGCGCTTATGAAGTTTGCCATGCATGGGCCACTGCCCCTATCAGGCGAAGGCCATCAGGACAGCATCGGGAACGGGCGCAGAAGACGGAGGAACAACATGTGCAGAGCACGAGAGAGGGTGCTGCTTGCCGTGTCCTCCTTGTGCACCTCACGAATTCACCTGCCCCACCCTGCTGCGCACTGCTTCCTCCCGCAGGAGAGGGTGGCGCTGATCCAGAAGAACATCGATGAGATCATGGACGCCAGGGGTACCGAGGTGTACAGCGAGCTCAGGAAGATCAGCCACGTGAGTGCAGGAGATATGTCACATATCATGTATCATATCATATCATATCATATCATATCATATCATATCATGTCATGTCATGTCATGTCATGTCATGTCATGTCATATCATTCGTGCAATGAGGCGGGCACTATTGTATGCTCCTTTGCTCCAGCCAGCTTCGGCATCCACTGTCACTGTCCACCTTCAAGCGCAAGCCTGCCGCCATTGTGCGCTTTGCCTCGCTGCCCTGTACCTTCGGCCTGTGGCTGTATTTCCTGCCGCCACTGTGCTGCGAGCCTTGCTGCCTCGTACCCTACCGCCTGGGTCTGTACCCCCTACTGCCCTGTACCTTCGGCCTGTGGCTGTATTTCCTGCCGCCACTGCGCTGCGTGCCTTGCTGCCTCGTACCCTACCGCCTGGGTCTGTACCCCCTGCTGCCCTGTACCTGCGGCCTGTGGCCGCTACATGCCAGCTGCCTGCCATTGGGCGCTGTGCTGACACTGCCCCGCTGCTGCCCCTGCGCCTTATGGGTGCGCAGGTGTACCACAACCGCTCCCACCTGGCCAGGGCCTTCGCCAGCGGCAAGGCTGCGACTGGCAAGGTGTCGAAGCGCAAGCCCACTGGCAGCAACACCCTGCAGAAGGCCGTCGACGTTGCGAAGGGCAAGGCAGGGCAGACCTCTGCCGCCGGCACCTCGTCAGAAAGCAGCAGCGAGGATGATGACGAGCTGCTGCTGCTGCTGCGCTCGGCCGACCGCGACAAGGCCGTAGCGGCCCGGGACGCTGGCGTCCGAGGTGTGGACGCAAGTGTGAACGCCACCGCCGACGCGAACCGCGGCGAGCACGGCTTCGTGCGCACCGACTCCACCATCAGCGCCGTGACCGCATGACGCCGCTTGCGCCGCTGCCCGGGCCGGCCTGTACCAACATGCAACGCTATTCTTGGGGTTTGTGGCATGCACCATGTGAGTGCTCTTGAGCACCTTCGAGACGCCATCTTGATGACAATCGCAATCAACACGAGCAGCCGGGTGCCCCCCCTTTGACGGATGCCAATATCACCTTACAACCCTCCTTGCATAACGACGCCGCTGGCCAGACCCTGGCTGGTCTGCCAGCGACCATGGTCTGCCAGCGGCGTTGCGACATGCGCGCCATGGGTTGGCCAACCCATGTGGCGCACTGACCGGCCCTTCATGGCAATGGTAACTTGCCGACAGCCAAATGAGGAATGATGCGATCCGTACCGCGCTGTGTTCTGGAGCTCTCACCTGGGGCCAAGGTATCGTACCATACTAAAGCCTTTCGATGTACTGCCACCCAGCCACAACGACCAACTGACCCAAACGGCGTAAGTTACATTGTGTGTTTGCCTTTTATAAATGCGCTGCGCCAAGCCCAAGTAGTTAAAGTAGTTGTTATTGCTCAGGTGCGCCGCCCAGCGGCCCTCACTCTAAGTACCCAAAGCACCAGCCGCGGACGTCATGCCGTATGTTTCGCCGCTCCCTACCGAGCTCTATTTCTGTGGCGTCGTTGTTGAACAGGACCTCTCATGCTCTGCAGAGGACAAAACAAACGATCGGGCGCTGCTCCTGTGGGTCTGTCAACTGACTGCCCGCCACCCTCACTTTGCACTGCAACATCTCCTAATGCAAAACGCCTCTCCAGGCATGTGCTGTGTGTGTGCAATGGTCCAGACATGAGCATGTGTGTGTTGGGCCTCGTTCCCTGCTCTTGGCACCAGGTCACGTTTGGGCTGCTGCGTGCGCCCAGGGTGGCAGTCTGCATGTTGGACCCCCCTGTGATTGGGGTTTGTTGCCCCGCCTTTTTCCATTTATACCTTAAACCTATTGTCTGCTGCTTCTCGTGTTTACTGATACAGAGGTTTTAGTGAGCCGTGCTGCTGATTTTGCTTTCACGCAGGCTCAACAACAACAATCTTTGACCGCGTGTGCCAGGGCGCTATCTGCTTGAATGGAAGCCTTTTGTGCAAGGTGTGGGGAACCTCTCCTTACAAGTTAAGCCACCATCTGAGGACTTTCAATGGACTTCTTGTAACCCCTACTGTTGATTTCCAGGGGCCCAGGGAGTGTTCTTCTGCAGCAGACAACTTGGGAGCGACGGTAACGTTTATACAGCAGTATGCAACTGCTTATGAATTTCAAGCAGGCTGTGTTGTGCTAGAGTGCTCTCACACCTAAGTGGATTACCAATTATTTGATTTTCTCTTGTACCTGACGCTGCTGCAGGCCGTTCTTGAGGGTCAGAGCCTTACCATGCTGTAAAAAATTGCAGGGGAATCAGGGCGAGTCCAGAGAGTCTCACTCTCGCTCGTGCAGCTAGGAAGTTTTTGCCCCCTGCAGCAGTGAGTCACCTTGATCGCGTTGGCGCCTGCTCAATGTGCATCTGCAGTGTTGACTCAGCGTCCAAGGGTGCTCTGCTCACCAAAATCTAGGGGGGGGNCCTCGTAGTGTAATCCAGCTGAGCTGAGCATGGGCTGCGTCAGTCTGCAATCCTTGACAGCATGCAGCAGCCCTTGATGGGAAACACAAGTTCCCTTGACAGTGGCGGTCTGGATGTGCTTTAACAGTACTCTCACAAACATCCTCACTGCTGATACTGCAACATGAAGGACCTGGACAGGCAGACAGAAAGGCTAATTTACAGTTCATAGAGCACCATTGCGGACACTAAGGTCCCTCTAATCAAAAAAGACCTTGGAAGCTTCAGGCCACAACACTCTCACCCAGCGCTTGAAGTTCAAGCCTTGAACGGCTTTCTTCGATGCTTGAATCAACAGCATGACACACCTTGGGCTCTCGACTCATGGTGGGCAATCACACTCCTTCACACTTATCAAGTTATGGCCTACCCGACCAAACAGTCGGCTGGAGCCTCTCGGATGCAACTGTACGTCACTCAGCAGCATCACACCCTGCACCACACCAACCGCAGCACCGCTGCATCAACGTCTATGATACATAAGCAGGGCACTCACAAGCACCAGTCTTGGCATTGATCCCACTGATCAACTTGCACCAGCAACTTTCTGTTGAAAGCTATGTAGGGTGGCGGCAAAAGCTAAACTGCTGGGGTCACTCAACATCAGGGGGTCGGGCGTGAACAGCTACGAGCTATACCTCGGCACCGGCGGTGACGGCGCATGCGACGCTGCCATTCGGTGGAAAGTGCTGCATTGGCTGGCGTGCCTCCTCCTTTGAAGCTCCAAGGCTGAAAGCCACTGGCAGCATGCCCTAGGCAGTGCGGCGCCGCAGGTCAGCTTGGCATTGGGGAAGAGGCAGCAGCTTGTTGATATTCCCCTTTCCCTTGCGTGGAGTGTAAATGGTCTACACATACCAAGCTCAGCTAGTGAATGAGACTCCCAGTATCAAGCCAGCTAATCCACTCTTTGAACACTCCAACGGGGGGCCATCCACTCGACCCGAGCCATCCCTTTGCACACACACATGCATGGGACCCTCGAATTCGAGGCCACTGCGCCGTCGCTCCGGGTGCACATGCACTGGGTGAAAAGTGTGGGCATGCCCCCGACTGGGCCTGAGTGGGTTTTGTAGGCGCCGAACTCCAGGAGCTGTGAGTGGGTCCCAAGGGGAAGACTGCAACTACATCAAAACTGGTCATGCTTGACAGGCGAAATGCTACACAGGAAGTGGAGCGTGCTCAGGGCTCACGCGGACCACCGGGAGGCTGATGCCATAACATTGACTGGGCTGTTCCGCAGATGGTGGGCCAGGTTGGCACGTGCCACCCCATCGCACAGCCGCCAAGCGCGTGCTTTCCAGGGCGGGCCGCAGGGTACTAAGTCACTCAAGGCAGTCGGGAGGGCTGGGCCTAGAGCCACAAGCCGGGTCACCAAAAGCTGGCGAGAAAAGCTAGGGGCCACAGGCGCGCCCCAAGCGCGTGTAGCGGGGTGCGTGCCCAGGGGCCACATGGAGCGGGCCGTGATCAGGGGCCACGCGGCAGAGGTCATCTCCAAAAGGCAGCGCCAGCAGGCGTGCCCCGGGGGCTAATGGCAGCGGGCCTTGCTCAGGAGGCGATGTCTGCTGCCATCATGGACTTGCGGCGCAGGCCAGCAAGCTGGTTGCGCACCGCGTCGCGCGTGCCAGAGTGCGCCACAAACTTACGCCGTGGGGGCGCCTGCCCCTGCTGCCCCTGCGCCTGTGTCGACTGCACCTGGTGCTGCTGCGATGCTTCGGCCAGGTGTTCGGCCAGGTGTTCGTGCACGCCATCCAGGTCCAGGTCCACGTGGTGGTGCGTGTGGAGGTTGTGGGCCTGCGGCTGCTGGTGGTGGTGTTGGTGAAGGCCGTGGTGCTGCTGGGGCAATGCATGCTGCTGCACATGCACATGCACCTGCGCACCCACATGCGCATGTGTCTGCGCATGCACAGTCGCATGTGCCTGCGACTGCACGTGCGCGTATGCTGGGGCGCTGTGCTGGGGCCTGCCCTCCGCCTCCACCTCCTCCTCCTCCTCCATGGTGCCGCACGTGTCTACCGTGGACATGCTGCCGGTCGCAGCGTTCCTCGCCTTGGTCGCCCGGATTGCCGCCCGCTGCCGCAGACCCGCCAGCTGCTCCCGCAAGTTGGGTGCGCTGCTGCTGACGCCGGCCGCCTTGCTGCGGGGCGGCGGCGACGCGCTGCTCTCTCGCTGTTGGCGGTTCCAGGTACGGCTGATACGGAAGTTCCAGTACCAGTCGTGCCACTCCCAGCCGCCGCTCTGGCTGCTCCCGCCGTGGCCGCCGCGCAGCTTGCCCAGCAGGAAGTCATAGGCCTCTGGCAACACAGCAGCAATTGGGAGGGGGGTGCAGCAGGGGGCGCATATAGCATGTCAGCAGGCAGTCAATGCAGGAGGCCTATTTGAGCATCATTGTAAGCGAGTCAACCATGCAGTGTGCTGTTCAATGTCTGCAGGCAGCCGGTGGCAGGCGGGCGTGCGATTTCGCCAATGGCACCGCTGGGCATGCGCTACCACGTGCTGCCCAAGAGCATGCTGTGGTGCCGGTTCAGGTGGTCGATTCAGGTGGGCATGGTGTGTCACACTTATGCACACCTGTGAGCTGCAGGAACACCATGGATGAGCCCTCGGTCTTCGCGACATCAGGGTGGCATCTGCAGGATGGCCATGCGCAAAGAGATGGGACAGGGAGTAAGCCGCCTGTGCTTTTATGTCCATGCTACACCAGTATGGGTGATGCAGGTGGTGCGCCCTGGCATGTGATAGCGCAGTGCCTCAGCACCTGCCTGCATGCAGCCAAATGTGCATGCTGGCAGATTCCAGGGCACAGAGATGCCTTTCTGACACTCACTGACCATTCGGTGCCTTTGCGAAGTGCTTTTGCGTTAGTGCATCTGCCCAATGGCTTTTGCATGCTGTACACTCACTGCTTTGCCTTGGCGCGGTAGGCGCGTTTTATTTCTGCCTCGTTAGCAGCTGCAGACACGCCAAGTACAGCATAGGGGTCTTGTAGGGAGGAGGCTACCACCACCACCTGTCAAGCAGGACACGCAGCAGCGGAAGCTCTTCAGCGCAGCAGCGGCGTTGGAGGTGCGACGCGCCAGAGCAGCGGGCGTGGCGTGCAACCACCCTCGTTCCCCGCCAAGTTCCTTGCAGACGTCGGCCCCCCCACGCCGCACCTGCTTCAGGCGCCGCTGCTGCTGTCGGCGAGCGCCAACGCAGATCTGCCTTGGCCGCACAGCTGACAAACAAGCCATGGCTTTAGTTGGGGTTTTCTTGCTGGTGCTGCGCTCCTGGGTCCCGGCTTGAGATCCAGGGCGCCTGCGATGACGTCTAGACGGATGCCTGTGCAGCGAGAGGAGGCCTGCGTTTCAGACTGTGCCCGCAGTTGGTCTGTTGCCCAGGGCACGAACCTCCGTGCCTCCGACCCTCTTTCTACCTTGTGCGACGTGGGAGGTCGTCGGCGTGGAAGTGGATTGCAAGCTGGAGCGCAGAGGAATGGGCTGCTTGCGTGTCGTCGAGCCGCCAATCCGCCCACGTCATGCGCCTGTGAAAGTGTGGATACCCTGATTCTCAGCTTTGCTAGCGTATTGCCCTCAACGTTCCTTGTAGCATGGCCGGCCTGCGCGGACGCGTGCCTGTCATTGGACCCAAATTGCGCGCGTCCAAAGGAGCGGGAGGGTCCAAGGCCCAGCGCATGGATGCAACAAAAGAAAAGTGTGCTCACAAAAAACGCCGTTGTAAGCCATCCAACAGTGCTGCTACAGTTCCGTCTTCGCTTTGCTCTTGCTCTTGCCCTTCTTTGACTTCTTCTTTGGCTTGGACTTGGACTTTGCGGCCGCCTGGCGTGCCGCCTCCTCAGCCTGCATGGTGGGACGGCGCATGCAGGTGGGCTCACCTCAAAACAGCAGGGTGTTGCATTCCAGCACAAGTGCCTCAGGGGCCTCCGCCACCTCCACCTTCAGCAGTAGGCATGCTGACAGCTGAAAGCCGTACTTCCCTGCGTGAGCCTGCCCTGCACTCCGTCATGCCCGGGCCTCAAATGTGACATACGCCATGAAGCCATGTGACTTAATCCTTGTAACCTACCCCCTCCCCTCCCCCAAGCCACCCACCTTGAGCTCCTCCTCCACCTGCTTGAGTCGGTCTGTCTTGCTGGCCAGGTCGCCAGCCTCCACCTGCACCAAGCAACGCATCAACTTAGATCAGTCATTCCAGTCAAGCGGCGAGGGACATGTCAATTTTTATGCCTCGTTCCAATCGAGCACCAAGGGGTTGGATGCAGGAATTCCAGTTCCGAGGTATACTCGGATGCCCATGGCGGGCAAGCGATGGCCGATGTGCACAGTCGAGCCACACCTTCCTGCCTCCTGCCCTTGCAGCTGACGAACTGATGCAATTGAAAGATGATACATAGGTCAGGGCATTCAAATTTCGAAAGGGCAGGTAGGTGAGTGCGGCGCGAGCAGCCACACAGCGCAATGCTGAGTACTCAATCTGATCCGAGTGCAGTGCCGAGCCGAGGACTCTAGTGATCACAGCAACGCACAAGTAAAAAATAAACGATCAACGCTGGGTTCCATGATGAAACGGCCAAAGCCAAACCCCACCTCCTCGGAAAGGATGTCAGACAGATCAAACTCCTCCTCCACCGCTGCGGCGTCCTCTAGGGAGCCCTCAGCAGCTGCGTACGGGGAGGCGGTCGCGTCGTCATCGCCGCCCTCCACGATGGCGGGCAGCTCCTGCAGCACCTCTGTCCGAACCTGGGAGGAGGTCGGGGGCGGTTGGGGGCGGTTGGTGGGGCGGGGGTTGGTGCATGAGATGGCAGTGACACGAGATGCTTGCAACATGCAGGCGAGGCAGGCTGTTGAAGTGAAGGCCCTGCAATTGAGCGCAGCCAGAGACATGACGCAGGTTGGTAGGTACTTTCAAGGTAGGCGCACAGAGTCAAGGGTACAACAGACCTTCACACACGCACACAGGACAGCAACCAGGACTGGCAAACAGGGTCTGGTCAGGTCTGGCGGTGGAAATAGGGTTCACCCTGGCAGCTGGAAAAGTTATGTGCCGACAGCTAGAGCAAGACATGTGACAACACCTGGAGCAGTCGTGTGTCAGCAGCTGGAGCAATCGTGCAGCAGCAGCTGCACAGCAAGGCTACAAACATTTATTGCCCCACATGCCTTGTCCCCCTGGTCCCCCACCCAAGCCCACGCCCACAAATTGACCCCTAGCAAAATCAAGCAGACGTAACCCACGCGCTTACCTTGCCCCCCAGCACACCGTCCAGGAAGGTCGCAATGCCGGCGGTGTCAGTGGCGGCCGGCAGCGTCGCGTAGCGCAGCCGCTTGGCGCTCAGCGCCACCACCGACGGCAGGTCGTCTGCCCTCACCCCGAACGCGGCGGCGGTGCGACGGAAGCGCCGCCCGTCCAGCCACGCAAAGTGGAACGGCTGCCCGCGCTTGCTGACCGCGACCGCGAGGTCGGCGAGCCGCCGTTTCAGCGCGTCGTGCGCCGCCCCCGTCGACGGGTCCAGCAGGCACAGCACGCAGACGCCGCCCCGCGACGTGCACGCCTCCTCCAGCCCCTCGTCGTCTGTCACCTCTGGCAGCGCAGCTGCCGCGGCCGCCTCCGGGTCTTCTTGCTTAGGCATGAACGCCTTGGCGAGCGACTGTACAAAGGTTGCCATGCCGCTGTACTTCATGACGCCGCGGTACTCGCCCATGCTGGGCTGCAGCGTCATGCGGCCCTCCTTGTCGGGGTCGTCCTTGGGCACGTAGGCGACGAACACCAGCCTTGGAACCTGACACGGACGATGGGGAGGGGATTCAGGGGGTGGCAGCAGTGAGCAAGGCTGCAGCGTCATGCGGCCCTCTTCGTCGGATTCGTCCTTGGGCACGTAGGTGACGAAGACAAGCCTTGGAACCTGACAGGAAGGAAGGGGAG
>JAWZTI010000501.1:0-26905 GCA_039880955.1 Chlamydomonas urium
CACTGCCCCCGCACTTGGACTGATATAGTCAAAGTCGTTGTTTTCTTCATTGGCGAGTTGTCAGGGAGCAGTAGAGACTGCTTTTTTCTATGCCGCAGGTCAGGTGTGGCGTAGGGGACCGCGCACACACGCTTTCGTCCCAAGCTAACTTAGGCTTCAGCCGGGGTGCCTGATTTCGCCTGTGATCATGGAGGCAGCTTTTCTATGCCCAACTTGAACAACTTGAGCCTTTTGTTGGCCTAACAGTGTAGGGGGGCGTCATACTTATGTGGCGACCCCGGGCCGCTGACGAGCCTGTAACACCACACACACGCAGGCGCCAGTCGTTTGCTGGCTGTTGACATCCCAACGTGCTTGTTCTGAGCCAGTTCCGCTGCAGCTTGGCGTTGTTGGCGCAGCTGTTATACGACATATCATATGGCCAATATGTGCATAGCATGGTAGCTGATGGGCTCAGACAGGTGTCCATGGCCCCAAGTATTGGCAGTGCTCGGTCATGATGGGCGGGGTGATTCGCCCACAGAACATGCCCTGGCTTTGCATAAGTGACGAACAAGTCACAGCACCTCTTGGCCGATAACATCCTGTCTGTTAAACCGCGATTGGTCTGCTGTGATGTGAGTGATGCTCCAGGTCCCACCAGCAGCAGCAGGCGAGGACGAGCAAGTGCGCGTGCAAGCACACACAGCTCGGCTGTTGAAGCACGTTCCTTCGTGCAAGCGCTGTGGGATCACTCATGCACCATGCTGCTTGTAGGTCCACGCAACAGCTGCTGCCGATGCCTTCTCAAGACCAGGAGAGAGTGGATGCTCCAGTTGCATGGACACAGCAATACCAATGAGCTGGAAGCTGGCTCCACCAAAGTTGTCACGGAAATCTTTTCACGAGAGCGTTGATGTGTGAGGCTCCAGTCGCGTCAGCAAAAGTTGTCAAAGCCGTGCCCCCAGCAATTACAAGGTCACCGTCATCTCGAAAGATGCTGCATTCATCGAGTATTGGACCACTGCAGGCCGGCCGGCGCAGCGCATGCGTGCCCAGCACCCCGTCACCTCCCCCAACTCGGATCAGCCGCTGCAAGGCTGTATACCAGCCTCCATCGTCCGCCACCGCAGCCTCTGAGCTGGAGTTGCTCAAGCAAAGCTCCGTCGTGGTGCCGGACTCTAATGAATCTTTGGCAGCAGCAGCGACCCTGGGCGGCAAGCAGCTTTTTGGTGCGCGTGCTGCCACCGTCTCGGCGGCAACCATCGCAGGAATCGTTGCAGCTGGCGCGCTCGGCCTCAAGCCTTACCAGGTTGGGTGACATCGACGATGAGCAGTCGGTCCGAGAGTCGTCCGCATCAGCTGCTGACGCATGCAACCCACAACAACCTGCCTGGCGCACAGAATGCGATCACAGCTGCGATGACCTACGATCGGTGCAAGGCTCTGCCCACCGAGGCGGAGCGTGGTCACTGCAAGCTGGACAAGGCAACTGTCAACGTCGGGACCCTCTTCAGCAAGGTAATTTTCCTCAGGTTCACCATGCGTTGCACGAGCAGCAACGAAAGTGGTGCTCACAATGACGTCAGCTTGGAAGTGTATTTGCATGCTATGCCCCGCTGGTGTGTGCAGGAGGTTGAGGGGCGCGTGTGCACACAGGTGGATCCCTCTCTACACAGCAACACTGGTGAGTGTTTCCTCCTGGCACAGCTGCTAAGAATTTGCAAGGGTTGCTGGCGGAGGTACAGCACCGCTGCCCGCTGCATTGCGGACCATGCTCAAACATGGAGTCTGCCCAATGCTCTGCAGATGCCATGGTTGCCAGGGTTCAGTCCCTTGCGGCGATGTACAAGGAGAACGGAGTGGTGCTGGACAAGCTTATCTTCCGTCTGCCTGCCGTAAGTGCAGGCTGTGTTGCTTGTGCGAATTTGGGCGCCCTTTGCGCTGCTGAGCGGTTCTTTGAAGAGCATCCACCATCCCGCCCGTGCACAGCTGAGCTGCACGCTGCTAACGCACTCATGCAGACATGGGCAGGCATCCAGGCCGCAAAGCAGCTGGAGTCCAAGGGCATTGCCACGCAGCTGTCGCTGGTGTTCTGCATGACGCAAGCAGTTGCAGGAGCGCAGGCTGGCACCAGCGTGCTGCAGCTCAGCGTGGCACGCGTGCGTGAGTGGTGAGTGGCGGCAACAGCTTTTTCCGCACTTGCTCGCTGCTGCTGTTGCTGACCCCCGCATAAGTGCCAGCACCTTACATCAGTGCAACAAGGTTCAAGCCTCGCTGCTGAGAACCGCACACATTTTTGCGACACATGTGCAATGAGCAGGTACCTGAAGTTTCCCAACGCTGTGCGCGACCCCCATGGCCCTCGTCAGGATGCGGGCTTCCCAAGCACAACTGACCCTGGCGTGGCGCTGGTGCAGCAGGTAAGCTGGTGCAGGCAGCAGGCGTTGCTTGGCGAGCACTGAGTGGCTTGCTGAAATGGCAATCAACATTGGCATTTCATGTCTGGGCAGGTTTTCAATTATGTGAAGAAGTACCATCCTCGAACAAAGATCCTGGTCACGGGCCTGCGCAACAGGGACGGTGAGGATATCTGATTTTCCACAAATCACACGACCAATTTTTCAAGCAGCTGGGGCTAAGAGCTCGCACTGAATCCATGCTGTTTTTGCGCTTGCATGCAGATGTTATGGCATGCTCTGGTGCTGACTTCCTGCTAGTGCCAACCAAGGTGCTGACAGAGCTGGCCTTGACTCCCACCGGCGCTGGCTACAATGACGGCCTGCGCGCTGCTGCAACGGCAGACGATGCTGAGGGCCCAGCCCTGTCGCAAAACGCAGCTGAGAAGAGCGGTGTGCAGCAGGTGTCGCCGGTCACCGAGGGCGTGTTCAATGATGGCCTTGACATGATGGCGACAGACCTGCTCAAGCAGGGGCTCAAGCAGCAGGTGCGGAAGGCCTGGTGACAGTGGTTCCCAGTGCTTTTGAACTGCCAGCCCCACAAGGCAATGTGTGTATCTCTTCTTTCTAGTCAACACCTTTCTAGTCAACACCTGCGATGCACACTTGTTACCATGTGCAGGTTGCAGATGCTGAGCGCCTGCTACCAGTGCTGGAGAAGGGTACGCTGTCATCCAGTTTCTGATGGGTGTGCTGCAGCCTGGCATGTACTTGTAGTTTGGACTCGAAAGGTTAATCATGTAGTTCTGTTGGTATGCCGCGCTTGAAGTTGCTGCTGTGTGTGTCATGTGGTCATGAAGTCATGACAAAGGCAATCAGCGCTGTGTTGTTGTTGCCGTCAGCAATGCTAGCCTCAGGCATCCATTCCGCACAGGGTGCAGCGATCATGGTTGTTATTTTGCATGTTCTGTAACATGATTGGGCAATGGCAACATGGTTGTCATGTTGCCTCGCAAGTGCGCCGTCACGCAGCGCTGGGTAACTAGGGAGAAGCAGACTGCTGCAGCTGTGCTGTCGCGCTTCCTGCTAAAAGAAGTATGTAATCATGAGAAGAAGGGCACAGGGACGCCTTGGCCAGCCAGCAGCATGAGCACGCCGCACAGAATGGCAAATCCGCAAGCGATGGAAGAAAGGTGCGACTGCAGCCAGGGCTGCTCCTTGATGAGCGCCTTCGAGGTTGTGCCTGCAAACGTCACAGACCAAGCACACCAGCGCTACATCAGTCACCCCAGGCGCCAGCGACAAGCAGTTGGCGTGTGCTGGTATACGCTCACCGATCAAGAGGGTGTAGCCGCCCATCGCTGCACATGTCCCAATGACGAACATTGTGATGAAGCTAACTGCTGCCAGCTTGGTGGGTAGCGCCAATGCAGGGATGACAACGTACAAAGCATCAGGCTGCAGACCGTGCACGATGCCGGTGAAGTAGGTGGTGAAGCCCACGCGCTCGCCACCCTTCTTGACCGTGGAAGCAGTCGCGCCTGCACCCCCAGCCCCTGCAGAGCGATTGATCATGCACGCAAGCCTTCTTCAAGACCAGTGTTGCTGAGGCCTAGACATTGTTCATGTTGGAAGATTCAGCATGAATTCATCCACTGAGCTCACACCTTCAAGTGCTAGGACCTGATGCTCATCTTCTTGCTTGCTCCCGTATGACTCGTACAGGCCAACCACGCCGATGGTGATCAGTGTGAGAGGCACGATGTATGCAGACCACTTGTCCAGCGCTGGCATAAAATCATTGAACTTATCCTGTGTCAACGCGTGAGCAGGTCATGTCCAGTTTCAACAGCAGCCTTGGCACCCTGAGTCTTGGAGCAGCAGTGAACCTGTATGCCAAACCAGCTGCATGTGCTCGCGAAGTACCCTTGCGTGCGCGAGCACTTGCCTTGAGCATAGCACAGCCCAGGCCTAGGATGAGTTGACCTGTAGAGTGGCCGAACCCCCACAGCGTGCCCAGGGCGCAGGCTGCCAATCGCCCTCGCCCAATAGACAGAGGTGCAAGTCCCTGCGTGTGCATGTACGCATGACGATGTCAGCCATGCACTGTGATGCCCTGGAGCATGCATGCATGCAGCGCACCACTGACCGCAAGGTGGTCTGGCCCGCACAGGGTGTGGAAGACACCAGTTGCCAGGCCTGTCCATGCACTTTTAGCTGCTAGCTCGGCAGACCCTGTACAAGGCGTGTGGAGGGCACAGCCCGATGAGGTCCCATCATGAGCCGCCATGGCACAGGCATGGAACTCGCGCGACGTTGCCCTGCGGCTGCTGCGTCCAGCGCTCACCAGTTGTGGCGCCCATCGTGGCCAAGGACAGGGAGGCGAAGGGCCCCGTCGGTGCGCCTGCTGACAAGTACGCCCAGGCAGCGATGCCGCCGACGATCATGAGGAAGCTGCGCACCCGCTTGTGCGTCTCCAGGATGCCCGCTGCTTGAGCCGCAGCAGGGCTGTGTGAGCATGGGCTCGATTCAGCCGGCGGCTGAATTGACTCCCAGCTCGCGGCTGAAGCTGACACAGACCCGCAGATGCTGCTACTGGACACATGGGGGCCTGGCCTGGCAACCCGGCATGGCCGACCGAGCGCTGTAGGAACTGCAAGGGAGGAAGGCCTCAGGGCCACGCCCTGCGCGCCTGACCGCGCGAGCATTGTCTATTGTCCGCGGGCGAATTCCTACTCCATGCCCGTTGCTTGAGTGCAGTTTGGGAGTTGCATTTGGTCCCACGAGTGATCTTTTTGCGTTATTTCGCGTTACTTCACCCATCCCGTCTTATTTTTTCCTTGAGGATTCCCTGCATGTTGCTGCTCCCACTGTTCTATGGGAGACGACAGTTTTCCCAATCTTCCCAACCTAAATTGCTCAGATAATGGGTGCATGCATACAGGGCCAATCTGTCAATAGTGTCTTGCATTGCACCTGCTCCAGCGTGTTGCCCAGCCCCCCATGGCGCAGCAGCACGCCCGTGCCTCAGCTGCATCAGCGCAAGCGCTTGTCAAGGGCTCAGACGGCCTTGTCTGACTCGTTGGAGCTCGAAGGCACTCGTTTGGCTTGCTTCAAACGCCATTTTTGGCAGGGCAGCTCTGCAGACCATCGCGGTATGCTGTGGGACGGCAGCTAGCTTTTTGCGAGCAGCGCACAGCCAAGCGCATGGCCTGAGCTTGTCTTGAAATCAACCCAGCTGGGCTGGGCCCGCAACGCCGCAACGCACGCCCTCAACACCGCAATGACAACGCGGCCGTAGAGCTGCGTGGAGCAGCGGCATGTATTGGAACAGGTGTGTGCAACATAGCAAGTTAGCAGCTGCAGCTGCAAGCATCTGAATGACTGACTGCTGGTGCTGCACATGTGCAGGTGGATTGTCTTTGTCGCCGTCTGCCTGCTGCAGGTGCGCTCACAGTCGAAGCACTGTTGCCACAAAGTCTCAAGGCACGGCTCACTTGCGCAACATGCTCGTCTGCAGGCATCTGCTGGGCTTAACTACAGCTTCTCTGTGTTTGCACCCCTTCTGAAACACTTGTTTGAGTGGAATGAGGTTCAGCTGGGAGCGGTTGCAACACTAGGATTTAACTTGGGAGGTGCGTCACGAGCTGAGGCAACAAACCGTGTTGGGGCTTGCATGCTGTGATGTGGGGTACTGCGCAACAGACCTTGTGTTCCAACTGTGCTGACTGTACAGGGTACCTGGCGCTGCTGTCGGGGCTTGTGTATGACTGGCTTGGTGGCAGGGACCATCTGGGGCCAAAAGTGGTGGCCATTACAGGCGGAGCGCTGCTGTGCATTGGATGTGAGTGTCTTGCTCAAGCATATCTGCGCAACTGAGTAGGTGGTAGGTCATGATGCGCAAGCGCTGTTGTTAATGAACCCTGCTGCACAAGCTGTGCTTACAGATTCAGGAATCTACTCCTTGTGTACTGGGGCCATCAGCTTCCACTACCCTCTGCTCATTGTCTTTGCGCTGCTGGCGGGTAAGGTGCTGATGCAGGGCAGGAAGCGGACGAAACATCTGGCAGAAGGGGTGGCACATGTTGACAGGACTATAACAGTGGCACACTGCTGTTGTTGCAAACGCAGGCAATGCAGGGGTATGGTTCGACACAGTTGGGCTTGCAACATGCCTCCATAACTTCCCGGACGATCGAGGGACAATCGTGGAGGTGCTGAAAGCATTTGTGGTGAGCGGTCTGACTCAGGCTTGTGCAAACGTGTTCAGTGACGCTTGTAATTTCCTTTTTTGCCGGGTCTGCTAAACGCCGTGCTCACACCAATCATGCACAGGGGCTCACAGCGACCATCTACACTGCCATATACGTGGCGGCTTTCCAGCCAGACACGCTTCGCTTCATTCTCTTCCTAGCCATTTTCCCTGGTAGCGTTGCTGTCATGCTGTCGGCATTCATCCACAAGGTGCGTGCACCACAACAGGCATGCATCACGCTGCATTCAGTACGCTGTCCATTCATGATGTGCTGATTCCTGTGCCCCTCAGGCACTGTGCACACAGCTGCCATTAGAGCTAAACGAGGTGCAAGACAGCAAAGAGGAGCCACTCAAGGAGCAGCAGCCAAAGGGCGAGCAGTTGGCGGCCAAGCCGCAGCTTCAGCCATGTGTGTCGTGCACCCCAGTGTTGACCGAGGTGCCCAGCTTGAACCGCATGTCCACGTTCCAGGTGCCACCACTACTGACGCGCAGCGCCACCTTCAGCTACAGCCAGCACAGCATTGTGCGCAGCCCCACGTTCCAGCGGCCACGGGCGCTCACGCGCAGCGTCACGATTGGCCACCGTGCACCCGACCCTAACCCCCACGTCCCAGTGGAAGGGCTGCTCAAGAGCCCAAGCCTGAATTGCAGCTACATGCAGCCACGTCTGCCTCAGCTCAAGGACTTGGGACAGAAAAAGTCCTGGAAGAAGCACGTCAGGTTTGCTGCAGTGTACAGCGTCGTCACTGCCGTTGCACTGGCCGGCATGACGGTCATGATTGTCAGCACCCACCGCCCGCTGTCAGTGGAGCGTGTGGACAAGTGAGCGAGTGGACAAAGCTGGGGGTTTTGGGCCTGCTGGTGTGCCTGATTTCACTGCTGGTGCTAGTGCCAGTGTATACGGGGCCGTACCTTCACCCAAGGCAGAGCGACCCCCCTAACGCTGCAAGCCCCTCTGCTGAGGACGCTGTTGAGGCCGGCGGTACAATACCGCTGCTCAGAAACCAGCAGCGGCCGGGCAGCCCTTCCAGCAGTGACAGTGCACCGTCCCAGACAGGCCTGCAAGAGACAGCGGCGCTGCTGCGTGTGGGCAGTGGTTCGCCCAGCGACATTCTAGAGGATGCAGAGCTGGACCCACTTCAGAAGGAGGAGAAGGGTGGGGCAAAGCAGCAGGAGAAGGAAGAGAAGGGTCTGCAAGCGCTCACCACTTGGCAGGCAATGAAGACGCTGTCCTTTTGGATCATTGCGCTTCAGGTGAGGCTGAAGATTGCAACTCGGGGGTGGGAGTATGTGCTTCCCGTGAGCAATGTTCGTTGTTCATGGTGCTCTGCACTGCCTCACTACGTGACATCTCTGCTGCGCAGGCCCTGGTTGGGGTTGGCACCGGTCTTACCTTCCTCAACAACGTGACTGGCATGGTGGTGGCACATGGCGGCATGGTTGGAGGGCAGGTACGCAAGTGGCAGCCACACACATTTGAACAGGCTTTTCACTCATTGCTGCAGCACGTTATGCTACGCAGTACTACCAAGAATGTAGTGAATAGAATGAATAGTGAAGGAACAATGAGTGAGGAGGAATGAACACTGTAGTACTGCCAACACCTGCACCGAGGCATCTCTTTCGTTGTTCGACTCGTTCTCCTCGCAGGTGACCTTCGCCAGCATGTTTTCTGTGTCCAACGCCACAGGTCGCCTGTTCTTTGGCTGTGCGTCAGAGCAGCTCTTGCATACCCGTGGCACACGCCGACCAACGTTTCTGGTGGCACTCAGCTTGATGCTGGCTATCTTCTCGGGCTGCATGGCCATCAAAAACATCCCCGCCATGTACCCGCTGGTTGTGTTTGGCGGCATTGCTTTTGGAGGCCAGTGGGCTGTCATTCCTTCCGTCGTTGCGGATCTGTTTGGCATTACGCACTTTGCCTCCACATATGCTGTCATTCAGATAGCACCTGCAGCAGGTAATTTCCTGCTGGGTACGATGCTGGTGGGCACAGTTTACGAGGCCGCCAAGAAGCACAGTGCCACGCCTGACAACTGCTACTGCCTGGGATCTGCTTGCTACGCAACAACCTGGCTGATCATCCTCGGTCTAAACTTGGTGTCCCTACTGGGGTCCATGGTGCTCATGCTCCGAAGTACCGTCATGTATCAATGCATACATGAGCGGTTGAAGCAGCAAAGCTCCTGATTATGGACCCCTAAGCAATGTTATGAAATGGCTAGGAGTGGCTACTATTTCATCTGTGAACAGATGTGACCAGTGCAATAGCGGTACATTTGGGCACAATAATCTGTACTGCGACTCGTTATGTTCGAGTATTGAATAAAGCTGGTTCAAGTGCTGTGTCCTGTGCTGAATCAGGGCCCGGGCTGGCGGTCCCTGGTCAGCTGCCCAGGCCGGGGCTGAGCAGCGCGGTTGCTTATGTCTGCGTTTATCCACAACTGCTGTTTTCTCAGCAATTGCCTTGTTGGCATTCAGCCCCTCATTGCTCAACACGCAAGCTTTGTGTGATACGGGTGTTGCTACCGGTACCGGCAAGTCATGTGATGAGCTCACATCTAATCATCTTATCAACACCCAAAACACGGCACACATGATACAGGCAGGCCATGTCTGATGCACGCTGCTGAAGCTACAACAATGTTTGCACATGGTGTGCAACGATGAGATGAATCATGCTTGGTACAAAATGGTGCACAAAAATTGAGTAAATCAGCCCTCATCACCCAGGCGGGGAAGGGTGACGCTACAGCAACCCAGGCGTGCAGGGCAACAATGACTGGCAGAACGCAGAAGGCGAGCGTTTATACTGGAAGAGGGTTTGCATATTGCGGCGCACATGTTTGTGGATGCAGTGGTGTCTACTTCAGTCCAGCCTCAAGGAGCATGTTTGGCGCTCCTGAAGGTCAGGCCAAACGGCGCTAAAATTGAGGCCATCAACGGTGGTGGCTGTCCTGACTCCAGCATGGACAGTGTGCTGTTAGAGAGCTGCCCAGAAATGCCGACAGTCATCGTGACACCTTCACGGTTGCAGCCAACGCGGTCAACCGCTACCTGTGGCGGGGTCATGGCATGCTCGAAATCAATCCTGGCAGTAACATAGCATCTGTCATACAAGGCATGGCAAATGTTGTGATGACGATGTTGCATGCATGGGTGGCACGTGCATGGGTGGCACGCACACCTGTGAGGGCTCCATGCCGGTGGCAAAGGCTAGAATGACTTCCACGGCCTCCGCAACGAGCTCTAAGTTGTCGCATGGTTGTTTGCGGTACTTGGCATTGCCGGAGAATGCAACGTCTATATGGCATGGCGCATTCTGCGCCTTGGCCGGGCTGGGAGACATGCGAATACCTGTAGGCGCCACCGCTGGTACCACGCCGAAGAGCTGGCGAGCGCAGGCTCCCTGCAGCGCCAGTAGCAGCAGCAGCACGCAGGCAAGGTGGCCTGTTGCGTGCTGCGCTGCCATGTCACTGGCGACAGGCATCCGCGCTCAGCTGCAGCGTCTCTGACTATGCTGGCCTTATGGTCTCTTAGCAATACTGGGCGGGCCAAGGCTGGCGCGGATGGCGGCCTAGCATGCGCCAGCCCCAACCAAATTTAACAGTTCACACCTTGTGCATGCAACCTCGCCTACTCTAGAGTAAGCGCCGTGCAATCCAGGCTCATTGCCTGCTTGAGAATGATGTCAGGTCGGTGTGCCTTGCACGGTCTTCAGCGCGGCGGCAAGGCGCCGCGCGAAACCCCCTGTCGCGTCAGCCTCCCACCGGCACGCCACATGACCATCTGGCCGCACCAACAGCGCCTGCGTGCGGGCACCCATGGCTGCCTGCCACTCGCGCTTTTCAGCAAGCAGCGGGTTGGCAGGTTCGGCGGAGCTTGGCTGCCATGACCCACTGCTGCTTGCAAAATCACCACCAGTGGTGGCGCTGTCCCTCAGCAGAACCCTCACCACTGAAAGTGGTATGTGTGGCTGCGCTGCAGCAGCTGCCTCCAATACATCTGCCGCAGCACGCTGAAGGCCATGCAACTGCGCTTCATCCGATGCCACAAGGACCAGCAACATGCTGGATCCTACCTGGGCAACCAGGTCCAGCGTTGACACACAATGCCCCATCATCTGGCCTCCAGAGCGAGTACTACTGTGCATGCTGCTGTTGGCAGCCAGGGAAATGTGTGGGCTGTGGCCCTCGCTGAACAGCCAGCAGTGCGGAAGGCGGCAGCCTGCGCAATTGTACAGGACAAGAATGCTCTCTGCCTTGCCAACGCCATGGTGCTGACTGCCACTCGGCACTCATGGCTTGCCAGTTCGCATATGCTGTGACAACATACCTGGTGCAGAGCTGGGCACGTAGGGTGCATCACGCACGCTGCTGCCGGCGTCGCATGACATACTTGTGTCCTCGAGCAACAGGGCACCACTGCCATACACAAAGCCAAGGTCCTCCTTGGGGAATTGCAGGCGCAGCGTCTCTCCTGCACAGAGAAAACATGGCACGTTTGCACACTGTCGAAGCATGCGCTCTTGCTGACATGAGAAGTACATCCGCGACTGGTGAGCAAGCTTGCCGTCGCTCACATGAATGTCCTGTGCTGCAGGTTAAGGTTAGGGATTCCACAACTTCGTCCTTGCGGGGTCCATTTGGTGTGGCTACGCTGAGCCAAAACGCACCTGATGCCAGGATGCGTGACAGTGCTTGCTTCCTCCAGGGCTCAACCGGGCCAAGAGATGTTGCCGCCAGTGCCTTGCCAAAACCTAGCGCGCCTTGCAGCACTCCCTTGCCCAGCTGCTTGGGCAGCACTGCACATGCCAGAGCAGGTAACCACGTGATGTTGAGCAGGCAGCACACATGTTAAACTGCTTGATCTGCACCCGCACCTGTAGCAAGAAGACTGCTGACAATGTTGGCAGCTCGAGGGTCAAGGCCCAGCGCTTGAGGCAGGCGGATGGCCTCTTTCCAATTTGCCACGCTGAGAGACGTGTTAGCCTGAGCAATTGGCTTCCTCTCAAGCTGCCAGCACAACACAGGCATGCACGACAGATGTATTGAGGATAAGCAAGTCTGAGGTATAGGATTTTCAGAGTTAGACGCAGGTCCATCTGCCAGCATAAGTGCAGCCTAACCATGGCCCTCTGCCCTTCCCTGAATAGCATTTTCCGCATATCGCACATCAGGGCACAGATGACATGCAGCAGTGAAGCAACAAGACAAAAAATGTGAAGCAGCCCGCACCTCGTAGGTGTCCAGAAGATGCCTGTGTGCCCAGCCTTGCAGCACAGCCGCCAGCTTCCATGCCAGGTTGTGTGCGTCTTGTATGCCTGTGTTCATGCCGAAGCCGCCTGCAGGAGGGAAGCGGTGCGCCGCGTCGCCCAACAGGAACACACGGCCATCAGAGAACCTGTGGTGTGGAGTGACAGGCAGGCAGAAGGCTTGAGCAGCAGGAGGTGCACCTGAACAAAAGGGTCACCAACCTGTGTTGACCATGCAGGCAGTATCAAAGGGGCTGCAAGCGCATGCAGGACTTCCTGATGGCTGTTGATGCAGCCTGTGGTCATTCCCTGAAGTACACAGGCCAGCCGCTCACCTGCTGGCAACCAGTGCACTCATCGTCCATGACTTGACTTGGCGTATGCTGATATCGCTCAGGTCAGGCACTCCAGCTGCTGCGCGGACTATTGCCTGGCACGTCTCTTGACTGAAGTCTTCCAAAGATTGCAGTGGCGGGAAATAGGGCACCTGGCGTGCAAAAGTAAATAAACAAATGTGCATTTGGTGTTCAAGGCAGGGGAGAAAGCTGTGTGCGACAAGTGTTGTTGCTTGTGTTGGCGGCAGTTGTGTAGGGCTTGCTCGTCAGGATAGGCGGCACGGTGCCTAACCATATGCCAACCATCAGCTGTGATGCTGATGCTGATGCTGATGCTGTGCCTAGCTGGTAGGGCACTGCGGCCGCACCTGTGCCACGAACTCGCCCTCATCAATTGTGTGAGCCACCAGCACCGCCACCACCTCTGCATTGAAAACGAAGTACAGCATGCCCGGGCGCGCTGTTGCGAGCTGGCCCAGGCGGGGCGAGAAGAAATGAATGTTGATGAGGTGCTGCATGGCTGGCTCTCCCTCCATAGGAATACCAAGGGCTTTCCTGTGAATGGTGGGAGGAAGGAGGCGTTGTTCCCTAGTGGAGACTTGATGCCAGGGTGATGACAATGAGGCAACTCAACACATTTCACCAACCATGTCAGAATAAGAAACTGCTTGAACAAATTCATGGCAACCAGCTCCCACTGCCACTTGCTCAACGCCAGTGTGGGCAGGCATGGAAGTGTACATGCGAGAGCTGATCTCGGCGTTTGGCCTTTGGCTTGTTGAGCTGAGCAATGCTCAACATGAGCTCAAGCAATCACGCATACAGCGTGTGCACAACTGCGTGTGCTATACCCATGGTCAGATAAAGATGCTGCATGATGGTGCCACTGTGCTATCTGGCCCAACAGGCTGGCGTGTTGTACCTTCAGGCAAATGACAAAAGCAACGATCAGTGATAGATTGTCAAACACACCTGATGGTGCTATGTGCGCCGTCTGCAGCGGCAAGGAAGGTACCCTTGAACACTTGGCGCTGCTGCCGTTGGTTAACCGTCTCCACCTCCACGCCTTGCGGTGACTGCTTCACCCTGGGGGCAAGGCAGTGCCATAAGCCGCAGTGTGTTTCACAGACAATTTCAAGAGGAGGACAAGCATAACAGCAGGTAGATAGAAACCAAATTTGACAGATATTTCACATGCAAGCTAGCATTGCTGCAGAATTGGCCCTGTCATTATGAATGCACAAACTAATCACACACCCTGTGACGTTGCAGCCCAGATGAAGCTGGATCAGCGGTTGACTCTCGGCACGTCGCATGAGCAGGGGAAGCAGCCGGCTCTGTGGCAGGTGTGCAAGGGCCTCCGGTGATATGGCAGGGTTGCCTGGACCTGACTGCCCTGCAAGGGGCCAGGGCAAAAGGTTGTTGACTGGCACACATAGGATAGGGCAACCACTGCATGATGCAAATTCAGGTCAGAAGCACCTACCAGCAAAGTGGTCAACGTCTCCCAGCAGCTCGCCCGCAATGCTGCGACAATACACAAACCTGCAAAGGGGTACGGCATTGACGTTCAGCTGTGGCCTGCACATTGCTGGTGCAGGGCAGGCGAGTTCACCATAACGGCCGTAATGTTGTGCGCGTGGCGCCATGAACGTGCATACCTACCTCCTCCACTGCTCCACAGGTGGGCTCAGACCAGTGACCTCAGCGGCCAGGCCATCAAGGTGCCTGAAGATCTGTCAGGGATTGGAGGAACGTTGCAAAGTGGGAATCAGGCGTAACAAATTAGCAAGGTCTAGTCCAGGTGACGCCATTACCCCAGCCAGGTAGCGCTGTGTGCAGGTCCAAGGTTGTTGGGCGCACCCCTGCGTAGCCCACGCCCCTCCTCACCTCCATCGTCCTGTTGTTGATGAAATGTGCCTGAGGATGCTTGGTGACCTCTTGTGCGCGGTCCATGACGACAGAGCGGATGCCTGTTGTGGGAGGCAGCCGGAAGCTGATATCCTCCTGCTAGGATGCCGTTCACTCGAGGCAGAGCAGAACGGACGCTCACGCACCATACTTGGCCAGCTGCAGTGCAAGCACCAGGCCAGAGGGTCCAGCGCCGGCGATGACAACTGGTGCAGGGTTGCCATCTTGAGTCCCTGTGCTGTGTGCACCTGTGCTGAGCGGCCTGGTCCAGTTGAAGAGGTCAGCAAGCACAGGACGCTTCTGGTTCAAAGCAAGGGCTCTCAACCAGCCAGACCCCCCCATGCCGACCGTGGCGATGGTTCCGAGCAAGAATCACTGGGCCCAGTTCACGTGTGAACAGCCCACACCGCATGGATGGTGCGCAGGCAACCCCCTCGCGGTTGCCTTATTGCCACCCTCTTTTCGCCTACACGCTGACACTGAATACGTTCTGAGCCACTGGCTACTTGCTCAGAACCACTAGCAGGCGCGAGAAGGCAAGAGCGCTTCTGCGCTTTGTGCAAGGGAGGACGCGCTTGCCGGCACTAGCCCCTGTTTTGTGCCTTCCTGATCGGTACCCACCGTCGCTATCGCCGAGCTGTGCCCGCCTCTCAGCCTGCATCAGGTGCAGACGGCTAGTAGAGCCCTTGGGACATGTGGGGCGGCAGTGATAGCCCTCGTGGAGCTTCTTGTGGCATTCCTGCAGCGCATCAACGCGTTGCAACACGGCAGCGCTTGTTTGTTTGCCCGCCCGCCGCATTAACCACCTCCTGCAGGGGTCGTGCTTCAAGCTTGAAACCCCGCCCTTCCCCACCTCCTTCGCAGGATAGGAGCAGAATGGCTTCACGCTACAGCAGCCATGCAAGGCAGCTCAAAGGCGCCACCCCTACCATTGGCGCGCCAACGCCGTACTTGGCGCCCAGCTTTTGCCCCCAATGGCGAGCAGCTACCGAGCCAGCCAGCGTGTCCAGCAGCGGCAGCCTGCCGCGCCGAGGCCAGAGTCAGCGATGTGCGAGCAGCAGCCGCGGTGATGCCGCGCCCACGGGTTTGGTGAGGACCGACCAGGGGCTACTGCTGCCAGGCAGGCCTGGGCGGAGCCCAGTTGCAGCAGGAGCCGTCGCAGCAGAGGCTCCCAGCACCTCAGTTGCAGCACCCTCAACCTCGTCACCCCTGGAAGCACCATACATCTACATCAACGGGCAGCGAGTTCACAGCTTGCATCCGCGCGGCATGGAGGTGATTGAGAGCATGCAGGACTGGGCAGGCACGGACCTGCTGCGGCTGCTCAAGCCTACAGAGCGCTGCTGGCAGCCGGCAGACCTGCTGCCAGATCCTACTTCTCCTGACTTCTATGATCAGGTAGGATTGGCCCGAGTTCCTCGGCAAAACAGCGCACAGTCTGTTGCGCCTTGCGCGTGCAGCACAGCATGCGTGGCAAGTTGCAGTGAGTTCACAGCGAATCTGTGCACACACTGATCATGACTCTGGCATGCTGCATGGCAGGTGCGGGAGCTGAGGCGCAACGCAGGGGAGCTGCCATCTGACTACATGGTGGTGCTGGTAGGCGACATGATCACTGAGGAGGCACTTCCCAGCTACATGAACATGCTCAACCGGCTGGACAGAACTTCAGACGAGACTGGAGCCAGCCCGCTGCCTTGGGCGCAGTGGACGCGCGCCTGGACTGCAGAGGAGAACCGCCATGGCGACCTGCTGAACAAGTACCTGTACTTGACTGGCCAGTAAGTAGACGAGAAAAGATATGGTGGCAGGGAATCTTTGATGATGATTGGTTATGGTTCATCCATCACGAAGCTGTGGATGATGTGCGCCAGGTATGCAGCCTGAAGTAACGTTGATTGAGGGCATGACACACGCTGGTAGCATTATGTTTGTGTTTGATGATATGCTGACATGTCGCACGCCCTTTCTGCGTCGCAGGGTGGACATGAAGGCAGTGGAGGTGACGATTCAAAACTTGATTTGCCAAGGGTTGGACCCTCAGCTAGAGAACAACCCATACCTGTGCTTTGTGTACACTTCCTTCCAGGTGAGAGGTTGGGTGGGCTTGAAGGCTTGCAGCCAGGGAGCCAGCAGCCAGGGTTTGGTTGCATGGCTTTTGGGGGTCACAGAATGGCTGCCACTGAGCATGACAGCGCTTGGGGGCATGAGGTTGCGGATGGTCTTGGTCTGACAGTGGAACAACCTGCGCCTCTGGCGCGCAGGAACGAGCCACCAAGATCTCGCATGGCAACACCGCCCGGCTAGCTACGTACTACGGCGACACTGCTTTGGCGAAGGTGTGCGGCTTGATCGCTGCCGATGAGGGCCGCCATGAAGGTAGGAAAAAGCAGGATGGGGTGGTACCATAGGTGCTGCTGCAAGCTTGAAGCGGCTGTGGTTGCCGGCAGCTCTTGGATGGTGTGCCTGTTGATTCAACGGACAAGATGCATGTCCAGCTTCCTCATGTGCCTGATTTCTTTTGGGAGTGGCATGGTCTGAACCTGCCTGTGTTGTTGGTATGACTCTTTGTTGCTCCCTCTGCAATGCCCTCTTCCTGTGGCTTGCCCTGCAGCTGCTTACACCAGCATCGTTTCGCAGCTGTTCCAGCGCGACCCCGAGGGTGCAGTTATGGCATTTGCTGACATGATGAAGAAGGGCATCGTCATGCCAGCGCACTTCATGGATGACGGCTGGCACAACAGCAAGGGTGCCAATTCAGGCAAGAGCCACTTGTTCACTGACTACGCCACAGTGGCTGACTCCATTGGAGTGTACACCACTGGCGATTACGCCGACATTGTGCAGCACCTGGTGAGGGGTGTTCTGGCTGCAGCGTCACAGGTGTTGATGGGGTAGCAGCGGTCCGATGAGGCTGTGCTTTGCCATGCTGACAAGTGCTTCTGTCGCCCACTGATGTCTGGGTTAATGGCTGCGGTGTTCACAGGTTCAGAAATGGGGCGTTGCTGACCTGAGCTTCAGTGGAGGGGCTGCAGCTGAGGCGCAGGAGTACCTGTGCAAGCACTCGGAGCGCATCCGTCGCTTGGCAGACCTGCAGATGGAGCGTCGCATGCGCGATCGGAAACGCGGCCGGGCAAAGACCGCTGCCTTCAGCTGGATCTTCAAGCGCGAGGTTTCGCTGGTTTAGTGTTGGAGTTGTTGCTTTGCCTGCGGTGGTGTTGACATGAAGTTGGAGTGAACGCATGCATTGATGTGCAGCACTGCTGCTGCTGGAGTTGCTCTGCATAGCCCGTCTGGCTGGGGCTCCCAAAAGGCTTGTCCAGGCGCCTTTGGACGCACCTTGCTGCTGGGCCAGGGTTTCCTATGAGAGAATTTCTTGCCCTTTGCTGTACAAATATTCGTACCATTTGTGGTTGTTGAGACAAATTCTTGGGCACGAGAGAAATGGCACGTTTGAACAGTTGCTGAAAGCTTGTGCTTGTTATTGTTGACACAGCTTCACCGCTCTACCATCTTCTACGCTGTGTTCAGCCAACGCTGGCATATATGATGTAAAAGCATCAATGTGTGACACAAACTGCACATGCATCCCTGCACTTTCTGCCAACGTGAACCTCACGTAACACCTACCTAACTCAAACCAGTTTCTCCGCCTACACACTCTGTTTCTGTTCTAGAAAGGTTTGATAAGTGTGGCTCCTATCGCTGATCACTCGGCCTGCCAGCAGCCCCCTGGTTGGGGGCAGTGTCTTGGGCGGGGCGCTGCCGACCGCCAGCGTCATCCCGGGGGGGCTGTTGCGGTGGTGTACTGCGCCTCAGGCTCAGGCGAGCCCGGATGTTCTGTTCCTCCTCCTTGGCCACCTGTAGGCCAGCCAGAACAAGATCATGGTTTGCGTACACATCCCAACCCGCGAATCACTCGTGACACATGGACACCACACCTTGTGTAATCCAATCCGCACCTTCTGCTTTGTCGCCCAGGGGTGATTGTCAGGAAGCTCAACCTCCTCCAGGCGAAGCTTGTGGTTTGCCCTGGGGAACGTCGGCAGGCAGAGTGAGCCAGACTGGCAAGTGCGTGAAAGCCAACTTGTGCCTGAATGCGAAGCCCGGCCTGCCCTACCTCTCCTTGCTGCGCCTTGCTCGTGCAGCCTCTATGATGTCCTTTGGCAGGCCTTGACTTGGAATGGCGTTCAGCCCTCGGACAACTGCAGGCGCAAAAGTTGTTGGGTAATGCCGCGGCCCATCATGGTAATGGCATGCTCCCTAACAAGCATGCATGCTGGCACTGCCTCACCATCCAGGTCGCGGCTCAGCTTGCTCCAGGGAAGCTTGTCCAGCAACGCACTGATGGCCCTGCGTGGCCATGCGAGGCCTCAGCCATTGACACCAGCCCCTTCCGCTGGCATGCTCAATTGCGCCAGTTGCATACCTCCGTGACTTGAGGAAAGCAAAGAATGCCAGGCCGCAGACGGCCACCACGCCCAGCACGTTTGGCCCCGACGGAGCGCTAGTGGAAGGCTCATGAGTGGGCACCGACTGCGTGACCTGCCGGGACGACGTCATCTTGCTCAGCCGGAAGTCGTTGCTTGCCTGCACGCTGCAGCAGCGTGTCCTTGACCGCGGCAACGCCACGGCTGCTGGGGTCATGGCCCCTGCGCCATTGCAACCTGTCAGGCGCATGGTCTGCATCGTGCTGCAGTATACTGGCGCTTGACCGTAGCCTGTGAGGCCTGGCTGCAGCGAGTCTGCGCCCAGCTGTCTAGCTTTGCAAGCATGTATGGGGAGGTCCACACGTGTGTTGAGGCAGAGTTGACCGAAGTTTGACCGCAACAATTAAGGCCCCTACCAAGCCAAGCAGGTCGATCTGGGTGAGCCAATGCCGGGAACTGCAGCAAATGTAGATTACATGCAGGGCTGTGGCATGTACAGACCTGATGAGACAACCTACATCGCAGGTGCCACGTCATAAGAAAAACAACGTTGGATGTCTAGCATGCAGACGCAGAGTACGCAGAAGCCATGCTGCATGAATCACAATGCAAGGCGCTGTCAGAAAGCTCAGGGTCAACCTGATGCTTGCCCAAAAGGCCAAGGCTGCGTGCCTGCACTGCACTATACCTGTCATCGTGCCATGCGGCCACAGAGCCTTTGTATGTCCGTGCACATAAAAAGAACCTTGCCCACAGCAGTGCCCAGCTGCAGCGCCAGGCCATTCAGATCATGACGATGCGAGAGTCACGATGCTAGGCAGCAGTCACGTCCCCATGAGACCGCTCCTGTGGTGCAGGCTCATCGTCTGCTGTGGGGGGAGTGCCAGGTGCCACTGGCGGCGCTGCCTCCTTGGAATCGCTGTCGAGCCCCCCAGCTGGCGAGCCATTTCTCCGCCGCAACAGGCGCAGGACACTGGTGGATAGCACCGCCACTGCTGCGCCCAAAACCAAGCTGGGCAAGTGCAGTCGTGTAATGCTCTTCAGCTGCTTCACTTGCTTCGTCAGTCGCGTGTTTGCAGTCCGGCTGGTCTTGAGCTCTGTCTTCAGACCTTCCACCTTCTTGCGATACGCCTTCTGGTAGTTCTGAATCGTTTTGGTGAACTGCATGGCATCACGGCATGAGCAGGTGAGAAGAAACTTGCATGCGCGGGCTGCATGCTTCCCCCAGTGGCTGATTCTTTGCTTGTGCCGCACCTGGCCCTTCATGAGCTCGCATCGTGGGCATGCAGGTGGCAGCGCGCTCTTGCCAGGGCCCGGCTTGTCGTCACTAGCATCTGGGCCTGGCTTCTTCCCCCCCTGCATCCACGACATTATTGCTGCGCTGGTCTGGCGACGGGGCTGCGTGTTTATACGCTGCAGCCTGGATCCATGCAGGGGGGCAGCTGTTGCACGGTGTGAACATGAATATGTAACATGCATTTGGGAAGGTCTTTGTGTAAAATACATCACTCCCCAATTGACAGCATCTGTAAAACTTCACGCAGCTGCATGCCGGCCACCTCAGGTGCGAAGTGCTTGTTTATGTTGGCGCGGCCGTTGCGCGCCAGCCTCTGCCAAAGCGTTGCATCAAAGTACACCTGCAGTGTCCAGCAATAGCACGAGGCACCATCTCAGGCTTCGGTGGTGTGTCATAGCCAACCTAGTCCCCCACAGCGCAGGGAAGCTTGGTCAAATGTGCGCTGCTGTGCAGCCATGCATGCGCGACCTGCCATGGCCACTGACCACATGTTGATGCATGGCCTCTCCCAACC
Organism: Chlamydomonas urium; assembly: GCA_039880955.1. Classification (NCBI taxonomy): domain Eukaryota; kingdom Viridiplantae; phylum Chlorophyta; class Chlorophyceae; order Chlamydomonadales; family Chlamydomonadaceae; genus Chlamydomonas; species Chlamydomonas urium. The sequence goes on from JAWZTI010000501.1 coordinate 20,377, forward strand.
CCGCAATGTTCATGAGCACGCGTGCTGGCAGCTCACCTGATGGAGGTGTTGCACGAGCTCCTCCAGCGTATGGGCCACCATGCAGTCATGCCCTGAAACAGCATGCATGCCCTCCACTGCAATGGTGGTGGCCACCACAGGCACGCCAAGAGCCATGGCTTGGTTGACCTGTTGCACCACAGTGTAGCGCACAAAAGGCGTTTGGTCATCAGAGGTATTCCTGATGTGAACCAGCGGGGCCAAGCTTCCAGGGAAAGTTGCAGCGACAAAGCGATTGCAAGGACTCGAGCTCCTCACCTTGCCTTTGACTCCTGCACCTGATACCAGGGGTGCCACGGCCACTCGCACACTGGCGTACAGGTAATCCAGCTGTGCATCTGATAACTGTCCATGCATCACAATGCCGTTGTACTTGGACAGCTCATTCTTGATGTCCTTGGGGCAATGGGAACGCATGGTACACAGCAAACATCATGGCTTGTCAGCGCTCCAATCAGCAACTCAATGTGTATCGCCCTCACATGCCCCAACCCTGACAAGCAGCAAGCTTTGAACCTGCTCTCCTTGCAGAGGCCAACAGGAAGGCAAGGGCTGATGTTGCAAGCGTTTGATACTCCTCACCTGAGGCAAGCTTCCAGATCCCACTATGTGCAGCAGGGGCAGGCTTTGGCCTTGTTTTTGCCATGAGCGGCTGGCCTGAACTTCCGGAACTACGTACCGCATCAAGGCCAGCACCGCCTGCAACAGGCGCAGGAAACATTGTAATAAAAGCTGTAGTGAGCCCAAGGGACGTGGACAGGCCTGGGATGGTGTGTGTGCTGCATGTCCCACAAGCGTGGTGAGCAGCAGCATGTAAAACACCTGTTGATTCGGATAGTGAGCCATGTGTCCAACAAAGATGAAGCCGCTGCGGCGTTCGAAGTCTGTTGCCGTGCCAGCCATTGCAGCGCGGCTGCTGGCTCCCATGATGTTTGACAGGATGCGCACAGGGGCAGCAGGGAGGTAATGGCGCACAACCTGCACCTCCTGGTCGCTGACGACCAGTGTAACGTCGCTCTGGTTGATGAATCTAAGCTCGGTCTGTCGGACGGTGTTCACCTCCGCTGCAGGTGCCCCAGACTCTGCCAACCATGTGATGACCTCCTGCGTCCCCTGTGACTGCAGGTCTGTGTCCTGGTTGAAGGCTGCCCCCATCATCTTGATGCGGGCCTCTCGCAGGAAGTGCAGGTCAACCGTATCATACACAATGCGAGCTCGTGGCCAGGCCCGCTTTGCAGCGTCGTAGCATTGCTCGTAAGTATACCGACGTGCGATGAACACGACGGCATAGTCAGTGGGGTCAGCAGCCCATCCGGGGGGGTAGCTTGGGTTGAGTGTTCGGACGCCCACAGCGTTGAGCCCTGCAGCGTACTTGGGGTCGGTGGGCCACAGGGGCTGAAAGGTCACCGCCAAACCAGCTTCCACCATGAGGCTCATCAGGGCTGAGGTACGTTTGGAACCCGAATCTTTGTCTGGAGTTGGGAGGTTGGTGTCTATATACAGCACATGGCGCAGAGGCATCGGCCGGAGCATCGGCAGGTCTGGTCCGCCCCGTGCCCGCTGCACAACAGCGCTGCCGAGAGTCCAAGCTGGGCCCTGAGCTTGCCACATTCTGCCGCTGTAGGCATCCCTGCCCATTCGCCCCAGCGGCAGCTCCAGCATGTGTGCCTTGCCGCCGACCAGGAGGAGCGGCGGCAGCTGCTTTACCCGCGTCAGGGCCTGGCTGCCTGGGATGCCCCAGGCCAGGGACTTGTCTGGTGCGGTGATGCTGGCAGAGACGATGCTGCTGGGTAGCTTTGACGCTGTGCTGAGAAGGGTGCTCAGACTGCCGTGCATGAGGGTGACGGAGTCATGCAGAGCAACCAATAAGGGCGCTGCCGCCGTGTCGCGCAGCGTCTGGTCACATGTGGAGCCACTGCAGATGTGGCAAGTGACGCCCAGGTCTTCAAGGATTGCAACAACTGACTTGATGCATGAGGTGTCCTCCGTCGCATCGGCAATGAACACCAGCTCTGCATGAACCTCCAACTCGCTCAGGAGACTAGCCACCAATGCTGGCAGCCTGGCTGATGAAGACACGCCGATGGCAACTGTCAGCTCAAATGCATTGTTGAAGGGCAGCCACTGGCAAGACTGAAATCTGGCGGCTGGTGGGCAGTTGCGCAGCAAGTCATGCGGCAGCAAGCTCTTGCATGCTCCTCGTTGGCCCAAAAGGCACAGCGGTGCTTCTGCTCCAGACAGGCTGTCGGTATACTGCTTCCACTCGCTGGCGAATTCAGCTGCACATTGCGAGGCAAGGGCTGGCGCTGGCGGGTTGCTGCTGGATCGCAGGAGCAGCGGTCCTAGAAATGCTGCAGCAGCGAAGAAGCCTAAGAGCGTGAGCGCCCACCGGCGCGCGCGTTGCTTCCTCCGCCACATACAGCCATGTGCCGCCCGGCCTGCTGTCCTGCTGCATCCATACAACACGTCAACACTCCGGATGGGACCCCGCCAAATTTGCGTGTAAAAAGGGGCTATCCAAGGACCCCTGCCTGCTTGACAAATGCTCAGGCACACTGACCATTGAAACGCAGCGCCGTCAAAATGCATGGAAAATAATATTCTTCCCCACCCCAAACATATCAATCAAACTTGCTGCAGACGCTGCCACCTGCTGCTGCACGCAGCAGTCGGTCGCGGCAGTAACCTGGTACACCGCCCTGCGCCTCTGCTTCACGGGCTGCTGCCTCGTCATCCTCCTTGAGCTGTGACAGGTTTTGAACGCCGCTGCTGAAGATGATGCCATCGGATGTGACCTGCACAGAACAGCGCATAAATCGTGGGCATCAGTGCAATTTGTTGGCTGTATCATCACAACAGCTGCACATGTGATCCTCTGCATTAACCCTGCATCTCAAGCAGCATACCTGTCGTGGGCCGCGTGCAGCACCTCGGCCGTACATGCCGTCGCTGTCTGTGTCAGCCTTGATCAGGCCAAACAGCAGCGTTGCAGTGAGCAGAAGCAGTGCACCTGAGCCGATGAGCGTGACACGCAGCTTCTGCAGCACAGGCTTGGTCTCGTACATACCCAGCAGCCTGTCCCGTGTCAACACCTCTGTAAGGAGCAGCAGCGGCATCGCATCAAAATCAGCATCAGTGGCGGGAAAGAGCTGACCATACATAGGGCGTGGCGTCAAAGCTGCTGCGCCATGTTATGCTGCTGGTACATGTTGAGGACAAGAACCTGTTTAAACAGTCTCTCACCTGGTGGCTTGACAAATGTCTGGCCGTCGTACCTGCAGTGATGCACAGCAGCCAAAACAGCTCAGCCCATGCTGGCTGTGGCAAACATTGTAACTGCCCTTTCAACAGCGAGCAAGTGACCATCACCTCTACCCTGCGTTGCGTACCCACCATCCAGTCTCCTCATAGGCATAGCTGGCACTGAGCAGGCGATCGCTCACATATGCCCATCCTAAGAAGATGCGCACGACCACGATCGCCACTACCACCAGAGAGCCGACGGATGCACTGAGAACCCACTCAATGGGCTGCTCTGCTGGCGAGAATGTTTGATATGCGATAGGACCACCAACTAGAGCCAGGAAAAAGAAGAAAACGCCGGCCAGGCGCTGGACGTACCCCGTCATGTCCAAAGAACCCTGCACGAGCACCCGCACAGGGAGGCGGAACATGGTCACGACTCCTACAGCCTGTTGCAACACTGCATCGTGCTGCATCAGGCTTCCTCACCCAGCGGTACAACACGTCGTTCTTCAGCTGTGCAAGCTCATTGACTGGCCGCTGGTCCTTGGGCACAGCTGCCTCCAGGTAGGCCGTCGCTGCAGACGACGATTTGCAAGCACAGACAACGCAGTCAGATCTGATTGATGCTGTATAGCTCGAACGCTAGACACATGCAGCCCATGCGGCTGCCATGCCCTGCTGCAAGCCCTATGGGGCCATGACCACTAGCATTGCCATCACCTACCTGTGCTGGTGCTTGTTCCCCTCTCCTCAGCGCGTGTGCACACTAGCCTGGCGCGCGCACTGCCTTGGCGCGCGCACCATGTGGCGGGCTGCAGCGGTGCAAACCTCTTCCAGCCACCTGTGGTTGTTGTCAGCTCAGCGTCGCCGCTGTGAAAGGCCTGCCCCGTGCTAGCAACTACTGGCAGCCGATGCGCGAGACCCTGCCTGCCGCAATGTGCTAGCTGCGCTGGGCGCAGGCAGGCACTGACCATGGTGCTGGGCCTACTGAGGTCCGACAACCCTCCCACAGACAAAGGCAAGCGACAACGCGTCAATGAGAGGAGCGCGACGAGCTGCTTTCCAACCAAGGCGTGGTAACCACGCTGTACCCACGCAAAGGCAAGGAGGTGTGAGCTTCAAGCGCTCAAGCGACTCGGATGGCGACAGATGGGGATGCCTGTTTACAGACCTTTCCAAGCTAGACCATGGATTCCTCGTCCGTAGAAGAGCTGCGACATGCGCTGCGTGACAACTTGGACCGCACTGGTCACTTGGCCAAGCTGAAGGCCTCTGTGCGCGCATCCATCTTCCAAGCGCTCAGCAGCGAGGTCAGCTGGAAGATACGGCTGCAATGAGTTAACCTTGCACAGCCATCTCAGTGTGTGCAAGTCGCATGATTGCACGCGATGCACATGCCATGCAGGCTGCGCACCAGCCGGAACTGAGCAGTGAAAACCTCATCATCAACGAGCTCATTCGCGAGTACCTGCACTACAATGGCTACAGAGAAACACTGTCAGTCATGCTGCCGGAAGCAGGGCAGCCGGAGGTCCGACCGTTCGACCGCTCGTTCCTGGCTCAACACCTACGCATGCAGGATGGCGCAAACAGCCAGCAGCTGTGAGCGACAGGGCGCTGAGCTACATTGTTGCTTGTCGCTTGCTTTTGTTTGACGACGAATTAGGTAGCTATGGTGCTGCAGGCAGCGGCAGGTTGCTTCACCTTGCCGACTGACAGGTTCCTGTCCTTGCTCTGCTGCAGGCCGCTGCTCTACAGCCTGGTTGCAGCGAGGCTGCAGCAGCCTGCCAGCAACGCTTCGCTGGCTCAGATGGGTCATGCAGACCAGGGTTGAGCCCATGCACAGCTGTTTCTCATGTCCAAATTTTCTTGCATGGTGTGTGCAACGGCCCTTTGCTGCATCTTTGAGAAAATGCTGAAAAGGGAATAAATTTCTGCATTGTTAACTGTCAATCTGAGCACGTTGCCCAGCAGAACCACGACCTAGAAAGGCAGGTTCACAACTGCAATGTCAATTCGCATCACAACTTGCAACGCTGCAATTACCCCACACTTGCTGCACTGATGACATGCTTACAGACGTCACCTACACATCACTGCCCGTAGCTCGGGCTGCCGAATTAAGGTGCGTCAGAATTAAGCAAGTCACGCAGTGGGCGCCCGCGGACATGCACATGCCATGGGGACCGTCGTGATCTGTGCATGCATGCGTTTGTGCAGGACACTGCACGCCATGGCCGACGAGGGCGCGCCTCCCGAGGAGCCCATGCCGCAGCAGGTTGACGAGACCATGCACCAGCAGGTTGAGGAGGAGCAGCAGCAGGCGCAACCGGAACCTGAGCAGCAGCAGGAGGAGGAACAGGCGCCAGCGCCGTCAGCAGACGCAGGCGGTCAGGCAGAGGAAGGTGCGGGTGCGCCCGAGCAGAAGGGTGCGCCCGAGGACGGCGATGCAGCCCCTGCCGCGCCTGCCGAAGAGCCTGCCAAGGAGGAGGAGGTCAAGGAGGTCAAGACCCGCGACCGCGCTGACGACAAGAGGCGCTCCTCTTCCAGGCGCTCACGCTCCAGGTCCAGGGACAGGAAGGACCGCAGGCGCAGCAGGAGCCGGGACCGCAAGCGAAGAAGCCGCAGCAGGGACCGCGAACGCAGGCGCAGCCGTAGCAGGGACCGCCGCAGGAGTCGCAGCAGGGACAGGGATCGCAGGCGCAGCAGGAGCAGGGACAGGAGGGACAAGGATCGTGCTGGATCAGCAAGGCGCAGGAGCAAGACCAGGAGCAGGAGCAAGGACCGCATCCGGCGCCGCAGCGCCAGTCCTGACGTGGCATATGGCGGCTATGTGCCCAGACCACCACGCCCTGGTGGTGGCCGTGCCGAGTCCGGCCCAGCACCACCAGCACCTGCCCCTCCCCCCCTCCCTGCACCTCCTGTTGCCAACGCATATGGTGCTGTGCCTGTTGCGCCCAAACCTGCTGATCCGGTGGCTGTGCAGCAGCTGATCCAGCAGCAGCAATTGCAGTCACAGCAGTTGTTGCTGCAGCAACAGCTGCTCAGCGCCAGCTCGGTCAACAGTGCCAAAGCCCAGAAAGAGGCGAGGGCAGCGCGGCGCGTGTATGTTGGCAACCTGCAGCCACTGATGGTAAGGCTTGATGGGGCTTGCTGCATGACGCTCATGCGTTTCAGTCATGCGCCAGTTCAGCTACTTGCCGTGGGTGCTAGATGCGAGAACTGCGCCATGCACAACCTGCTG
>JAWZTI010000502.1:0-26536 GCA_039880955.1 Chlamydomonas urium
GCCTTGCCCTGTCCCTCCCCACCTGCCACTGCTGACAGCAGCGCATCGTGTAGCCTGCAGCACCCACACAATGCCTATGCCTGCACCCTCCAGCGCTCTGCCTTCGCGCTCCACCCGTGCCGCCCCGAGCCTTGCCCTGTCCCTCCGCACCTGCTCTGTCCTGCCATCCACATTCGCGGTCTTGTACTTGGCGTCAATCGCCTCCTTCTCTTGCTTGATGCGCAGCTTCTCCTGCATGTCGCATCACCATTCACAAGATTGAGCAAGGCGGTTGTGATGAGGTGTAACAGGAATGTGCAAGGGCACCCATGTCCGCTGCCGCTCATGGCAGGCTGCTGTAGGCTGCAGGCTGCTGTAGGCTGCAGGCAGCTACCATTGCTGCTGCTGCTGCATGCCGCTCTCTTGCTGCATGGCACAACGTTTTCTCAAGTTACAGCATGTGGTTGTGCTGCTGCAGCATTGCAACCCAGGGCCGAGCAGATCCGACACCTGCTGCCTGCTGCAGCTGCTGCTGGTGCGCTGCATGCGTGCATGTGCTGTCCATGTGACCCTGTGCGTGCAAGTGCGTGGATCAGCATTGCTGACAGCTGATCACTGCCCATCATCACTCTTGGAACACCTGTGGCAGCTGGTCAAGCCCGGCCTAGCATGCCATGCCCAGGCTGTTTTCAGCCGCCATGCGCCCATGCAACCCGTGAAGGCGGCCCATGTAGCCGCTGCATGCAGCGCACCTCCTTGGTCATGTTCTTCTTGGCCTCCCGCTGCGCGTTGAAGTAGTCATACATGGGCGTGAAGTCGCACTTGTCCAATGACTGGATGACGTGCTTGGGTCCCAGCACCTCCTTGAAGCCTTCCCAGAAGTTCTTGAGGAAGATGGGCTTGCTCATGTAGTCAGTCTCCTTCATGACTGCAAACATACTGGCCACCTCCTCCTGCTCCGGCGTCAGGTCGATGGGCTTGCCATCGTAGAGCATCTTCACTCCATGCGGCTCATACTCGGGCGGAAACAGCACGCCCTGGTGCCGTAGAGTCGTCCACATGATTTTGCCCTCGCCATCCTTCTTCGACTTCGCCCGCGACGATGACCGGCCGCCGCTGCCATTCCCGCTGTCCTCGCCGCGTCTGCTACGCTTGTTTGGGCCGCTAGCAGGCCGTGCTGGGCCCTTGCTGCTGGCGCGCGCCTTCTTGCGCTGCGACAGAGGCACGTCCGACCCATCGGACTCGTCGCCTGAGCTGGAGCTGGAAGCACCATCCCCGTCGCTGCCACTGCCGCTGCTGTCACCGTCGTCATCATCATCGTCGTCGCTGGCCTGGCGCTTAGCTGGGGCCTTGGCACGAGGCTTGTTGGCGGGCTTGGCAGCAAGCTTCGCGCTTGGGGCTGCGCCCGATGTGCCGTTGCCCACTATACGGCGCTTTGCCAGCGGCACGTCGTCGTCGCTGTCGCTGCTCATGCTGGAGCTACCTGCTGAACTGCCTGTATGACTTGGCCGCTGCCACCCCTAGGGTGAAGGGGTGGGGCTGCTTGCGTGTTCAGCTCAAAGGTGGTGGGTGCAGTGACGGCTGTCAGCGGCGAATTGCTCATCCGCATTGGACTTCCGCTGTGCTCCCAACTTTTCCACACCTGGAGGTCAAAAACTGGGCAGACAGCCCAGAATTCGCGCATGCGGCAGCGCTGTGGCGCAATTGGAACTAGCTAGCAGTCCATATTTTCATCCCTGACAACAAGCAGCTGCTGCTGAGCGTGTCAAAGTAGATCGCAGGTTCTTCTAAGGCTGCCTTGCAGCCCCCATCACTTGTTGCCCTTCTTTGGCGGTCCACCTTCAGAGCCTTGTTGCTTTCGCTTCTTGCCGCTTGTGCCATCACCCCTGCTGCCGGCAGCACCACGGCCACCACCCTCCTGCCCCTTGCGTTTTGAGCCTGAGCTCAGCTGGTAGCAGGCGACCCAGGCGTTCTTGCGGTACACATCATTGCCTGCAACCACGAAATGCAGCAGCGCTTGCTACAGTCAGCCAGGACTGCCCGTCTGTGAAGGCCATGAGCAGCAAGCACCCCAGCTGTACCCGTGCGCCGCACAGTCCCACCAAGTTGTCCTCTCTTGCAAGGCTGCATGGCGTAGCCACTCCTTTCGTGCCCTATGGGGTCTTTGAAGTACAAGCCCCCCCACAAAAGATACGCAAGACTGCGCACACCGCCGTAGGCTGCACACCCAAGGTGCGATAAACCCGCGGTACCTGCCCCAAGCAACTTACCGAGTGTACCAGACTGCATGAGCTCCAGCGAGACGAAGGGGTTGGCACTAACGGCACACACCTGCTTCCATGCACCCTTGCCACCACCATCGCCGGCGCCACCACGCCCACTGGGCCCTGCGCCATCGTGCCCTGCCCCCAGTGACTCTGTCAGCACCTCATCCTCCAGCATGGCCTCTGCAAAGGTGTTGCTCGTCACGACGAGCGACAGCGGTGGCGCCGGCAGTGGCGCAGCGGCAGCGGCAGTTGACGTCCCCGCCGCTGTCGATGTGCCGATGCGGCGCCGTGCGGCAGCAACCCTGTGTAGCAACACGCAGGTAGGTAGGTAGGTGGGTGGGGTAGGTTGGTCATTTTTAGGTTTATTGGGCGCCACAAGGGCACCAGGGACCCCGACTTGAAACGTATGGGGCAAGCACTCCAGATAATGCGCTGGGGAGCTTCAGCAGGCAGTCCACAGCTAGGGCCTGCTCAACACCCGGAGGTACTGGCAAACCACCACGGACTGCGAAAGCCACTAGTACTGCACATTGACGGTTGGTCACACACCAGCGTGCAGGTGTCACCAGAACCACAGGGACACCTGCTTGAAGGGTACCAAATTGTGCAACGCACCTCTGCAGTGCTTGTACGTCGGCGCACCTCAGGTACCCATTGCATGTTCTGCACCCATATTACACCGTGCCTGGCCACATAGGGGACATGCACCTGCGCAGCACGCACAGCACGACCTGTCTACATCCCAGGGACCCAGGAGCACCTCTGCAGCGCGGCCAGCGTTGGCTGCCAGTCATAGTCTGGGCAGGTGAGGCCCATGTTGTAACCGACCGCCACGTCTGGAAGTAACAGTAGCTCGGGGGGCAGCTGCCCTGCGGCCTGCTTCTTCTTTGCCTTCGCCTTCTGGCCCTGCACGCCTTGCGCCGGGGCTGCCGATGCATCGCCGTCTGTTGTATGGGCGTGGCGAGCTAGCTCATCGTACACCCCCTGTGCTTCAGAAGGTTGCAGCAAAGGGACAACAGCGGTCACTTAATTCAACGTAGCCTATAAGCGCGTAGCATGCTAGCCCATCCTGCCCCCCTTGCATCAACAGCGGCATGTATGAGGTAGAAGTGGCACATGCAAGAACCTGCTAGGCGAGGTGGGCATGCCCAAACTCCACATAAGCGGCAGTAAATGCATGCTATAAGTGAGCAGGGCGCAGGGAAAGGGACGAGGGAGGTGGGCGAGGGAGGCGTGAGAGAGGAAACAGCACATTCAAGGTAAGCACAGGTGTGTGAGACTGTGTTGCAATGCTGCAACAGGGCTGCAGCGTTGAGTATGGATGAGTGGGAACCTGACGTGCGCCCACCCTTGTGTGAACTCGCCTTAAAAAAGGCCATTTTAACGCTGCTGTCGTCGGACGCATCCGCCACAAGGCCGTGCAGAGGAGCCGGCACCTCGGGCCCCACAAACTGCAGCAACATGCCGGACGAGCACAGCCCTTCCAGCACCTGCAGCGGCACAAAGTAACAACAGGCCCTTCACTGTGACTGCTGCCGACAACTTGAAGGCAAGGTTAAAACGCTTCAGCCCTTCCAGCACCTGCAGCGGCACAACAGTTAAAAGCAACAGACCCTTCACAGTGACCACTATCCACAAGATGACGGCAGGGTTTAAGCACTTGCACGCAGCTATGCAGCAGTGTACGTAGATGTGGCTGCGGTGGCCATGAAGACATACCAGGCACAGTGGAATGAGTGGTGTGCCCGTGGCACAAAAACGGGTGTCACAGCATCATGCGTTGCCTCCATTCCCTCCTCGCCCTAGCCCCTGCACGTCCCTCCCTGCCTTTGCTCTCCCTGCCTCTGCCCTCCCTGCCTTTGCTCTCCCTGCCTCTGCCCTCCCTGCCTTTGTCCTCCCTGCTTTCGCCCTGCCTGCCTTCGCCCCTGCAAGCACCCTAAAATTGACCCTGCAAGCACCCACACCTGCCCCCACACGCACCCGCCACACGCGCGGCTGTGCAAGCTCCGCCGTATCCGACGCGCCCAGCACGCACACGACAAGCGGCGCACCAGCAGCAGCAGCCCTGTCGGTCAGCCGCTCCCGCACTGCACCCAGCGCGGAAGCGGAAGTCGCCGCCGCCGCTCCGGCCGCAGCGGCGGCCCCGACACGCCCCTCACCGCGCCCTTTGCTCGGCCCTGCCCCCGAACCGCCTGGCGGTACGGAGCCAGCGGCTGGCTCCTGTACCGCCGACAGCCCCGGGACGCCCAGGCAATGCAGCAGCGTCAGCGGGTAGCTGAGGAGGCTGCTCGCAACCGCCAGCTCAGCCGTCAGTTTCAACTGGGCGTCGGCAGCGCCGCTTCCAGCCACCGCCGCTGCCGCTGCTGCTGCTGCGACCGGCTCTGCAGCGGCTGGCGCTGCTGAGGCCTTGCTACCACTGCCAGCCTTCTTCCCAGGAGCCGCGGGCAAGGTGCTGGGGTTGGCTGGTGGCGGGTCCTTGGTGGTGCGGCGACGCCACACGCTTGCAAAGCCAGAGGGCATGATGCTGCTCCAATCGCGCAACCCCTCACTCGGCAGCTCCTGTGCAAGTGAAATTGATGCAGCAGACCACAGCACCGTCACTGAGTGTTCGTAGTCAAGTGGTGGTGGTTCAAAAGTGAAGCACAAAAAGCATTTGCAGTTCTCAACATCTTGCACTTTCTGGAACCATCCGCACGTGAATTCTGCACCAGGACGTGTCACCAATATCCGCAGCAAGCTCCCTGCACATGAACGTGGCGAACCTACGTACAGCCTATGCGCCTTGATCACCTCCATATCTCACCGCTCACGTAACATAGCAGATTTAGTCGCTTGCGGGATCAGGCAGGTACCGCTCCTTCCTTACCTTAGCTACCAACGCAGCTGCAATCTGCTGCGTGTTCTAACGCAAGCATTTCCCACACCCTGCAACGCCTACCTTGCAGCTCTTTGGGAACATGTCCAGTAGCTGCCGTTCGCGCTGCAGGCTGACCTCCACAGCGTCGGCTGCATGCACCCATGCCAGCAGGTCGCACACCTTGGCGTGCGCCTCGTCCACTGTCTGATGGTCTCGGCAGCAGTACAGCACTGCGGCAGTACAGGCGCGGCAAAGTGTGACAAGTGCGAGCAGCAACATCAAAGCGATCATGTGGGTGGCATGCTAGCCATGCACCTTTAACTGTATCAGGCCCGAGCTAGAGCTCCGAGCTTCTGATGTAAGTCATGTGCTGAGAACCCTGAAGCTTTGGTACAGTTCCCACACACGTCGTACCTTGCTTGCAGCCTTTGCATGGCAGCAAATCGCCGCCTGCTGCTGCTGCAGCTTTTGCGTTCTGCTTGGCCATGCGTGAGGTGCTGCCACATGTGGCGCAACAGTTCAGGCCTGGACTGAGGTCTGGGTCGCTCGAAACAGCATCCTCCGCTTCCTCTGTCAGCGCATGGCACGTCTCCAACACGGGCGCGGCAAAGTAGCTGTGGACCACGGTATTGCGCGCGTCAGGCCGCCAGCAGGGTGGCGGCTCCAGCAAGCCCAGCTGCTGCATGGGAACCGTTCAGGGTCCAATGTGCTTATTGATGGGAGGGCAGCGTCGCAGGTGTTGCACAGGTGCAATCTGCTGCAAATGTTCAAAGGGTGTGTAGTGTGGCATGATGTGTAAAGCCCTTGCCAAGCTCAGGAGTACTAGGTCCTAAGCGAGCTCCCAATAGCTTGCATACGTTGACATGCAGTATTGTGCTCCACAGACACGGGAAATGAACAAGAGCTTCGTTACAGCGACCAGGATAAAGGAAGGATGTAAAAAAAGTTACAGCGTACCACCACTGCAAACAGACGAGACGATAGTAGTTTCACACTACCAAGACGCGTCTGCAGTCAGAATGTGCACAGTTGCAAGCTAAAGCAGCTCAGGGCTGGAAGAGGCCAACCAACGATGGGCGCTTCGCAGCAGCAGGGGCCATCAGGGCAGAGGCTCGCTGCAGCGAGGACACTGTCCTAACCGGTGGACTTCATGAACTCCCTCACACAGCGGGGTGTCAATGTGACCAAGCCACAGCGCAGCCTCAGCTCTGATGCATCGTCAGGGCTATGGCACATCGAAAGTTGCACAGTGTGTGTGTGTGTATGGGCAGTGCATATGCATGACGCGCGCGTGTGCAGTGTGCACTCGCGTAGTTGTTGTGGTGCAGACAGACACACGAGCCGCAACACACTGGCTGCTAAACGGGCCAAGTCAAAGTGCGAGTCAAAGCGTCAGTCGAACCGCGTGTCAAATGCAGGCCACGCCTTAAGTTCAAGGACGTCAAGGTCGAGCGTGTAGGCAAAAGAGGGTTGCGATTCTGGTTGGAGCTCCAACACAAGAGGTCTGCAATTGATTGGAGGCACTGGGTAGGGCAAAGTGCCTGGGTTCATACACAGAAACGGGTTTGCACAACACAAGGAACCTCATTGCCTCGCCTCACCTTGACAGTCACACCCACCCAGCAGCTGCGTCACGCGTGGAGTCAAAGTGACACGTTGCAGCGCCCTCAACTACCAAACTCCCAGACACATATAATTCTACTGCTCCAGCCTGGCCCCCTGCAAGCTGCTGCCAGCTCGGCATATTGGCTGGCACCAAAGCGCTTGACACATAGCCACAGCCGCTGCTCTAAAAGGGCAGCCCACTCTGTCAAACAAGTGGACCACAGAGCACTCGACGCTCAGCCACAGCTGCCTGTGCTCAGGAGCGGCCCTCTCTACACAGCAAGTGGACCATGGAGCACTCGGCACTCAGCCACAGCTGCCTGTGCTTAGGAGCGTCCCTCTCTACACAGCAAGTGGACCATGGAGCAATCGGCACTCGGCCACAGCTGCTCCTTCTGCTGCTCAAGAGTGATACAAATTGAAATGAGCAGACAGGCCACCATCTTGGCTGAACATGGGCTTGACTGCCCGTGAGGGGCAACAACGCAGCGCACGTCATTTCATGCCGCCCGCTCTGTGCAGAGCCATCACCACCACACATCACACACACATGGATGCATGCTGGCATGCAATGCCGCCATGGCCTGCATTAACACTATGCCAGCGCTGCCCATGCAGCTATCTTCGGTCATTGCATAGGAGGAGAGCAGGACGTAAGGCGTGCACTGGCTCTTCGCCTCACGAGTGCCACTCTGGTCAGCAACTGGGTCAGTTGGTTGGTCAGTAGGGGAACCTGCTGATCCAGTCATTGCATGCATTGGTGCTTGTCACAACCACAGTACTCCACAGCAAGAGAAGGCCGCCTGAGCAAACCAGGCGATGGAATGCGCCTGCTGCTGCCTCTGCGGCCATGACTGACGGTGTGACACGATGGCACGGGGGGACAGCCGGTGAGAGATGACCAAAGAGATGACCAAACAACCTGCAAGCCTGGTCTCATGAGGCAACCCTGCCACACGTTGGCGAGCCTGTCCTCGAGCCCGTCCTCGGCGTCCCCCGGTGGCAGGCCGCCCGCCCACCGTCAGCTGCACGGGCTCAATGGCACTTCCACACGCCTATCGAGCCATCGTATGCGCCGGAGAACACAAGCGAATCCGACGCCGCCAGCACCCGCACTGCGTCCGCATGGCCGTCGTACTTGCGGGCGCATCGGAACGACGCCAGGTCCCAGAAACGCAGCGTCGTGTCGTAGCTGCCTGACACCATGTGCCCGCTGCCCACTGCAAGCGCCAGCACCGCCTCTGAGTGGCCCTCCAGCACCTTGATGCACTCCAGGGTTTCAATGTCCCAAACCCTGATGGTTTTGTCCCAGGAGCCAGAGAACATGTACCGCTCCCCGACCGCCAATACGCGCACGTTGTCCTCGTGCCCCTCCAGCGTCTTGATGCACCTGAGCGTGTCGCGGTCCCACACCTGATGCAAGCAACATACCAAGCAGGCGAGCAGGTAAGCAGGCGAGCACCAAGCAGGCAAGCAGGCAGGTACCAAGCAGGCGAGCAGGCGAGCAGGCAGGTACCAAGCAGGCAAGCAGGCAGGTACCAAGCAGGCAAGCAGGCAAGCGGGCAGGTACCAAGCAGGCAAGCAGGTAAGCAGGCAAGATGGTGTTGAGCAGGCACAGGGTGAGGAGGGACTGATTCCATGTAATGCCTGGGTGTCAGCAATGTCTGCTGCCTGCCAGCTGCAACACATGTGGCAAGATGAGCAGGTGGAGCGGTCAGCACAAGCTGGCGCAGGGGCTGCCTTCAGTAGAACCTGACCTCCCTGCCTTCACTACTCATATGTCAGGTGTGTGGCCCATCAGTAGCAACCCCCACGTTGACCTGCCGTCTCGCAACCTGCTACCACAGCCCCTGCTTCCGTATCCTGCCCACTGCCACACAACTTCACCCAACTACACACCTGTGTCCCTTCCCACATTAGGTCCCTTGCCCTCTGCCGCCTCCCTCCCCTGGACCTGTCACTTACGCGTCCTTTCTTTCAGCTACATATCTGCCAACCCCACACCTTTCGCCCCACACCCTGGCGGCCCCCACACCTTGATGGTCGCATCATCCGAGCCGGAGAACACGCGTGACGTTGACGCCACCAGTGCCCTGACTGCACTCGTGTGCCCACTCAGCACCGCCTTGCACTCCAGCGTCGTGACATCCCACACTCTGACCGTCTTGTCGTAGCTGCCCGAGAACATGTAGTTGCCGCAGTGCACCAGCGTGCGCACCGGCCCGACATGGCCCTTCAGCACCTCAATGCAGGTGAGTGTAGACTCGTCCCACACCCGCACTGTCCCGTCATACGATCCTGAGAACAGGCGCCCGCCTGCTACTGCCAGCGCTCGTACTGCGTCTGTGTGTCCTGACAGTGTGCGCTCCCGCTGCAGGGTTGTCAAGTCCCACACCTGCGGGTCATGGCAGCAGCAGGCATGTGTGAGGCCGGGGAGGACCCGCAGCTGCAGCGGCATGCCTGACATGCAGCATGCCAAGCCTAAACAAATGCTGCTATGGGTTGCATGGCGGCTGAGCCAGCACCGTTGCATGCCCCTGGTTAGCATAGCAAACTACCCGTTTCGCCTTGCCTTGATGGTGTAGTCATAGCTGCCTGAGTAGAGCTTGCCGTTGGAGATGGCCAGTGACAGCACTGGCCGCGTGTGGTCTTCCAGCACCTTTTCACAGCGCCGCGACTCCACGTCCCAAACGCGAATGGTCTTGTCCGCCGAAGCGGAGAACAACCGGTTCCCAAGTACCTCGACTGCCCAAACAATTTCATCGTGGCCCTGCGCACCAATTTTGCGGGTTGCCAATTGCATGCATGCTTTTGCGTTGCAATAAAAGCAGCAGCAGCACCGTTGCTTCGCCGCTGAGAACCCCCGGCACAGCGTCACCAACCTGCAGGATGCTCGGAGGCTCCAAGTCTTCTTCTGAAGGCGATTTGGCCGCCAGCTGCTTGACGCTCAGCGACACGCCGTGTAAGCTAGCCCATTCCTGCAGTCCGGCAACGCGCCGTGCGGTGTTAGAAGCCTCGTTTTCGCGCCTGGCGCACGTCCGACTCAGCCTCCTGCCCCGCACCTGAATGGCATTGCGCAGCGCGTGATTTGGCACCAGCTCCAAGTGCCGCAGCTTCAGGCCGGTAGCTGGACACGTTCTGTGGCCTTGCTGCAGCCACTTCTCGATGCAGACACGGTCGTAGGTGTGCCCTGTCGCCACCATGACGGGGTCGGCCATGAGCTCCATCGAAATGGGGCAGTAGAAGCTCGCTGGCGCTTGCGGGGCTGCGGGCTTGTCGTCAATTGGCTCGCTGCTCTGCGGCTGCTGCTGCCTGGGGCTGCTCCTGTGCGCGCATGCAGCAGGACAGCCAGGTAAGCAGTGCGCATGTGTCGCCAATCGCTCGCAGCTGTGCCTCACCCCGATTCCTGCATGGTTTGCGTTGACGGCGAAGCGGGCGCCTGGGGAGGGCTGCTGGGCGCTGGGTCACTGGACACTGCTGCAGCTGCTGGTTGTGCTGCAGCAGGGGCTGGAGGACGCCCGTGTCCTGGCGACTTGTCCTCCGCCGCCCCTCGTGCAGTCGAAAAGAACTTGAGCTTCATGGCCTGCGTTCGCCTTCACCACTGCGCGGGCGAACTGTGCACCCCCCGTAACCAAGAGCTGAACCGGTGTGGGAAGGAATTATATGATTTGTGATACAAACACACGGGTGCAGGCTGCAAATTTTATTTTCACCATCATGCTCCTCCCCTGATAGCCATCATGCATCATAACCATCATCACTTTTGACAGCGCCTCATCCCTTTCATGGTGGACAGGCACTTGCTGCTCGCCTATGCGTAGCGCCAGGGACATACTCACAGGCGACAACAAGCTGCTGCTGATTAGCCGCTCCTTGCAGATGGGCATTCCCTGTTCATCCATGCAAGCTCACAGAGCGGCAAGTTGCCAACACTGCCTGGGCACTGGCAAAGCTGCAGCACTATGACCAGGAATTTATGCAGTGGGCAAGCTGCCTGTTTGGAGCTGTACAACATTTGCAACACGCGTCCAAGTTCAGCCACAACGGTCCTGCGTTGGTGATGCGGTGATTAAGCGGCTGGATCTTAATGAGGGTGAACAGCAGCATCTCAATCAGCGCGCTCTGGACGTTGTCCATGCTGCAGCACGATGTCCATGCAGTAGCCACTCCTCTCATTGCCGCTCCTGGTGCTGCTCCTCTCAGGCCATCACGGGCACAAACACAAAGATGCTGCATCTCTGCCAAAAACATCAGTACCTGGTGACCGTGGAGGGTGCAGGCCACCCTCAGCAGGCAGCTGCACGCATCGCCTCAATAATACCAGCAGCTTCAGGGTGCTTGTCAGATTGCCTTCCACGCACGGAGAAGTTGCACAGGAGCCCTCTGCGGTTGAATGTATCTGTGGTGCAGGCTGTCAAGCAGCTACCAGGCTGTTCACTGCCCAAGCACTGCAATTGACGTCACATCAGGATGTGAAGGTAGGTTTGGCTGTGTTCCTGCCCTGCGGCACAATGGTTGGTTGTCATGGGAGTTGAACGCTTTGTTTTATGCACAGCATGCTGTCTTCACTACCTGCCCTTGACATTGATTGCATCTTGTTTCATGGATATCCTGCAGGTGGCAGTGGCAGTAGGTATTCAAGCAGCATGCATGGCCAATGCGCCAGGCAAACCGTTGGAAAAGCTGCTGCGTCAGCGGCGTCAGCTGCCGGCTCGTGGCTACAAGACCGCGGTGGTGGTGTTCACAAGGAGGCATGCGGGGTCTGAGATGCAGCAGATGTACCTTCGCATGCGGTTCAGGGAGGCAGGGGTGGTGCTGCCCGCCAAGTGAGCAGGCTCTTGTCATCCACACCTGAATCAAAAGGCTTTGTTGAATGCGTTTGAGCCCTAGGCCTTTCCCGTCATATGACAGTGGCTGACTGTACCGCTCAAGCCAGTGCAGAAATCTGCATTGATATCTGCATCGATGTTGAGGCACCTGGCCGTTGCCAGGTGCATTCGCAGCGGCAGGATCGACACTCACCACACATACCATGGCAGCTTTCATGTTTTACATCTCTGCAGGTTCAGGGGGGCAGGGGTGGTGCTGCCTTGCAAGTGAGCAGGTCGAGGGTCATGGCTCAGCACGTTTTCAGAAGCCCCTTCCTCACAGTGCAAGAAGTAGAGGCAGCTATGGCGCGTGGTGTTGTGAACCAGCACAAACAATGTCTTGTGTTTTGGATAGGCTGCACAATTTGCAAGAGACCAGTGACAACACACATGAGCAGGAGAGGGCGCAAGATCCTCAAGGGAGCTTCCTTGCAAGCGCTTGCAAGCGTTTGACCAGATGACGCGCTGGCCCTCTGTCTTTCTGCTTGTGTGCAGAAGCTTTTGGCTGCTCACTCCAGGGCCCAAGGCTCAGCCTTGTGACTGCTCCATTGCCCGCGTCATGCCGGCGCGTGTTACACGCGTATGTCATGAGGCTGCATCGCTAGCCTTCGATCTGTGCATGTTCGTCTCCTGCCCTTCGCAGCCCCTGTCCTCGCGTGGGACATCACATGTGTACAGAGTGGTGCGTACTTTACAGCTGCTGCATTGTGACGCTGTCAGGACTGACTGCTGCTGCCAGCTGCATCTTCCTGGCACTCAGTACCCCTCAGGCCCCCACATTACGGTTTGGTCTCCACAAGTCTTTTCCCCGCACATTCCTTGCTTGTCGCCCGTCCAATCGCCGCCTGTGCACATTGCCATGCTGGGCCGCTGCTGCAGCGCCTCGTGCGCTCCACGGCCATCGACATGCGCCCCTCGGCCCTTCGTCTCCTCGGCAGCAGCACAGCGCGCGCAGCAGCAGCAGCAGCAGCAGCAGCAGCAGCTCAGACCATGCGGTGGAGCGTAGCACAGGCCGGCCACAGCGACGGTGGTGGCAGCGGCGGGTCGAGGCGGGGGCGGAAGAGGGAGCAGTGCAGGCAGGGGGCATGTTAGCTGCACGTGGCATCAACGCCAAGGATCTCAACAGCTAAATTAGTGGCTGTTAAAATGCAGAAGCGTTGATGCAGCTGGTGGAGCGGTGCGCAGCGTCCTTTGACTTCATCCATGCGTCCACAGCGCTCACACGAGCGGCAAAGCTCATGCAGGGACCGCTGTCAGCAGATGAAGAGCACTGCCTTGCTCAGCTGCTACATGTCGCGGGCCGTCAGCTTGAGCAGTGTGGTGCATGGGCCCTTGCCAACATGGCGTGGGCCTTAGCCAAGCTCAACTACAAGGACCCAGCATTCGTGCAGCGACTGGTGCGGCAAGCATGCGTGCAGTTGCCAAGCTTTGATGCTCAGAATACAACTAACACTTTGTCGGCACTAGCTAGGCTAAGATATGAGGACAGGGCCTTCATGCGGCAGCTATTTGCAATTGCGCGGGCGGAGCTGCATGACTTCAATGTGCAGGATATCTCAAACACCCTGTGGGCCATGGCCAAGCTGCAGCATGTGACAGCGGACAGGCAGCTGGTGCAGGATTCGCTGACGCATGCACAGCCCCAGCTGCCTCATTTTACAGAGCTGGCACTGGCCAACACAGCCTGGTCACTGGCTACGCTGCGGCATCATGACCAGAACTTCATGGAGCACCTGCTGCAGCAGTTTCTCGCCAAGATGGCTGGCTTTGACCCACAGCACATCTCTAATACGTTGTGGGCGCTGGCCACCTTCAGACATAGCGACCCAGCATTCGTGGACAGGGCAGTCAAGATTGGGCCTTAAGACATCAAAGATCAGGAGTTGTCAAACGCATCATGGGCATTGTCTATGCTGCAGCATGATGCAGAAGCAGTGGCAGGGCCGCTCTTCACAGCAGCTGAGGCAAAATTTGCAACCTCTGTATTGCCTGCTGCCGACTCTGCTTGGGACCTGCACTTGCGACAAGTGCACCGCTACTTGGTCACGATGGAGGGTGCAGTCAGGCATTGGCCAACATGACGTGGGCGCTGGCCAAGCTTGGACACAATGACACGACTTTCCTGCAGAAGTTGGCACAGCCGTCAGAGCGCATACTACAGCAATTCAAGCCACAAGAAGTTGTGAATGCACTGTGGGCGCTTGCCAAGTTGTGACATGAAGACAGGGCCTTTGCAAAACGGCTGCTGGTGCACGCCCGATGCAAGCTGCCTGATTTCAATCCCAGGATGTGGCCAACTTGCTGCTGGCCATGGCCAAACTGCAGCATGTGGTACAAGACACACTGCTTGTTCAGCAGGCTCACCAGTGTGCAAAAGGCCGGTTGCCACAATTCAATAGCCAGGCAACGTGTAACACAGCCTGGGCGCTCGCCACTCTTCGCTTCTACGACCAGGACTTCATGGAGCAGTTGCTGCAGCATGCTGAGCATGAGCTGCCTTCCTTCGACCTGCAGCACGTCTCCAACATCCTGTGGGCAATCGCCACACTGGACCACCAAGACCCAGATTTTGTCAACAGCGCTGTGAATAGGTTGCTGTTGCTTGACCGCATGAAGGATGAGCGCCAGGCGCTTTGCAATTCCGTCTGGGCTCTGTCTGTTCTGCAGCATGACACGATGCCAGTGGTGGCACCCCTCGTCACTGCTGTGTTCGCAGCCTTTCCTACCTTACTAGTCTCAGCTAGTGAGTCACGCCTAGGGGATCAGCTGCGGCAGATCCATCAGTATCTAATTACCATGGAGGGTGCAGACCGCATTCCCCAGCACCTCCACGCCTCTCCCCAATGCATGCAGCTGCGGCGTGCCACCCAAGCTGTGTTTTGTCAAAGAAATGAAGAGTTGCGCGGCAGGCGGCATCGGCTGAACGTGGCTCTTCTGCAAGCGGTCAAGCAGCTGCCAGGCTGTGGCGCTGCTGAAGCAATGCCACTGTCAGGAGACCATGATGTGGCAGCAGACGTGGGTGTAACGCTGTCCTGTGGCACCAAGGTGAGGCACGTGCAACCTCTAGCAACAAGCATGAGCAGATGTGCAGTCAAGAGTTCAGCAGCTCAGCCTGTGCCATGCTTGCTGCACAATCCTGCAGGTTGCTGTGGAGGCAGAGATGCTGACAGCTTACATGATCAACGAACCAGATGAGGCACTGGGCCCAGTGCTGTGGCGGCGGCAGTAGCTGGCGGCACGGGACTACAAAGCAGTGGTCGTAACTGCATTGGGCTGCCAGGAGTGGGGCCCAGAGGGGCAGCAGATGTATCTACAGCTGCAGTTCAGGGGGGCGGGTGTGGTGCTGCCCACCAAGTAACTAGTCATGGGCGATTGCAGCCGTGACACGCGGTGTGGTGGTGCACATGGGTTTGGGTTGCACCAGAGACCAGCGACGACACACCTGCACGGGAGGTGGCGCGGAAACTCTGATGATGCAAGAGCTTGTTTGATGCGCTGGGCTGTTGCGACTTCCGGCCCTTGTACAACAGCGACTAATAGCTCGCTTTCTATCACAAAGGGCCCTGAAAATTAAATCAAGCTTGTTGACTGCCTTGCCTCCTCAGAACTCGTGAAAGAACCGAGACGCTTGATATGAGCAGCGTCAAGCCCGTTCTGAGTTCTGAGTCGCCTTGGTTGTTTGTTTTGAAACAGATATAAGGCAGCACCCGGGCTGGAGCATCTTTTCCCTATGGACTGTAAAATGGCCACCTACCTACCTACCTATATGCTGCATATGATATGCAGGCTTCTGCGCTTTGCAATCGCAGTCGCAGTTTTGCCCTCATGCCGCCACCTTCCATGGGATGGTTGGGCTGGCTTGATCCAAAGGCTGACCGTTGCAGTTGACCTACGCCAGCTGCAGCTGTCTCTTGTGTGCCATGAGTGTTGTCTGTCTAGCAGCCTGACCGCATCGACAATGCCTAAATCCATTTCCACGGCGTGACATACTCAGTCACTTGCATTTATTTCAGTAGCATGGTCCCAATACGCAATTGCACAGCCATGTCATTGAAATACGCCAGCGCAACACCTGCCACACTTGTGTGTGCGTCCCACTATGGGCCTTCGAGCTATGGCACCGCCCAATACCACACCCCAACATCCCTTGCTCTCTTCTTCAGCCGCCTACACAGTATCCAACATGGTCAGTAACGTCCGCAAATGCGCCAGCGTACTTTGGCCCCTTGCAGAACTGCCCTCGTCCTGACGCAGCATTGTCACTACCGCTCTGCAGGGCCGTCTCGTTGCCCAAGTACCCAATGAGGACCCTGAGCGCCTGAAGCGCGTGCTGGATGCAAAGTACAGAGTAGGCAACTGGAGCAGCGCCGGGCTCCGTGCTTTGGGGAGCATGCGCACACGCTGACAAGCGCGCCTGTGGTGCAATCAATCCCTGCAGACCATCGGTATCGACAAGGAGGCCCTGGCCAGGCAGGCTGACGAGCGAAAGGCAGCCGAGGCAGCGGAGAAGGCTCGCAACGAGTGAGTTTTCATAGCAGCATGTTGTAGACACAAGCGTCTTTGCTGTGCCTTGAAGCGCACCCAGCTCACGGTGTGTTGCATCCCCCGCTCCCCACTGCTAGTGCCTTCGACCAAATGTCGCGCTACTACGCGGACCAGCTGCTGCTGCAGCAGCAAGCCGCTGACCAGGCTCGCAGAACAAACAACGCGGACGTGGAGCGCTTCCGTCAGGAGAACCAGGTGGGGAAGAGGGTCCCATGCACGTTGCGCGCAACAAACACTTGGAATGGACCATGTAACACCATCATCTGTCTTTCCACGCCGTACAGCTTAAGCACACACGCAAGGAGTGGGACCTGAACCGTCCAGACCATCTGACCATTGACAACGCTGGCCGCGTGGGGGATGACGACCCACGCCTGGGAACTGCATCACTGCAGAAGTTCGAGGGAGAGGACCTGTCGGTGAGCTTGTCATGGGGGCGGCCTTACACGATGCATCATTCATGCAATTTACAGGACAAGGGCTAACTGATCTCTGCTCTATCATCGCGCTTGCACAGGCTGGTGACCGCAAGGCCGCTCAGATTGAGCAAGCCAGGTCCTGGTGGGAGGAGCAGGCGGCGCAGAAGGCAGCAATGAGGGCGGCAGAGGCGGAAGCAGAGATGGCACAAGCAGAGCTCATCAAGTGAGTGATGTTGTTTATGGTATGCGGCTGCTTTGCTGGTATGGACAGGCCTGGGCATCTGTGCAAGCTGCACTTCAGGGGAAGGAAATGTGCAGGGGACTGTTCAAGCTGTAAGCAGGCATTTGATTGCAAGGCTTCAGGCATCCGAGCGTCTTTCCTGACCTTGCTGTGTACTGCCCCCACCTTGCTTCAGGTACCAAGACCTGGTGCAACAGGACGCCAAGGCGCAGGAAGCGTTCCTGCGCAAAGAGATGAACAAGACGACGCTGGACATCAACTCGCAGCTTGCAGAGGAGCGGTTGCTGGCAGAGCAGCAGGTGGGTGCGGATGCGGCCTGTCATGGGCACATTGACAAGGAAGCAACCTTTCACCCTTTTAATCCACTTCAGAACCAGTCAGGAAAGGAATCAATTTCACGGTTGACCTCTCGTAAAACCCTGCGGCTAACACGGCTAGCACGGAGTGCGGCATGTGTGAGGGACCTGTACTTGGCATTTGGTGCCGCCATGGCCTTGGAAACTGTACAGGCCTTGGTGACAGCACTGTGCATGTCATTCAAATCACGGGTATGGGACACTTAACCCTGGCTCTTCTGCACGCTCGCTCACCCGCACCCCCTGTGCCGCTGCTTTCTCTGCTTTCACAGGCAAGGGACGCAAACCTGGCAGCCAACATGGCTGAGCTGGACGCAACACTCAGCAGCCCCTTCATGACGGAAGACCCCATGCTAGCGGCGAGCTCCATGTCAGCGTACCGTGTGCGCAAGGATCACTTCAAGGTGAGAGCGGCATGTGGCTGGGCGTGTGGGGCACTGTGAAGGCGAAGCAGGGGTACTGAAAATATGAAGCAGGGGCGTTGTGTTTGTGACGCAGGGACACTGTGAAGGCGGTGTAGGTCATGTGCCTGTGTGTGTCATGTACCTGTGTGTGGCAGCTGCACAGCTGCCTGGGAGGGAATTCACCAGGGGGCCTGCGGTGGAAGGTTCACACGTCACAAACCAGGGGCTGCGTTCAGGGTTCCTGGTGAGCTGCGACAGGGGTCGGCAAGCGTACCCGCTGCCCGCTGCCCGCTCTGCTGTTGTGCTCACCTCGCGTTGCTGCTTGCCATTGGGCTCACCTACAGGGCATGACCGAAGCCGAGAAGAAGGCGGTGCTGGATGCACAGCTGGCGCAAATGGAGGAGGCCAAGGCAAAGCGGGCGGCGCAGCAGGCGGAGGAAGCGTTCTACGCGCGCACTCAGCACGACATCTCCCGCGCGCTCGCAGCACAGGCGCGCACGGTGGACGACTTCAAGAAGGCACAGGCGCAGCGCGCGCAGGACTTCCTGAAGAAGCAGATGGAGGACAAGGAGCAGCGGGACAAGGAGCAGGCAGATCTGTACCGCAACAAGATCGACGACAGCTACTTCCTGCAGTTTGGCACCTCGCACCGATGAAGGGGGGAAATGTGGGAAGCGGGTGATGCGCGGTGGTATTCCTTCTGCAGCGATTTGTGCGTTGCTGCTCTGCCGAGTTGGTCTGGCACTCGGCAGCAGGCTTGCTGGTGGCCTGCAGAGTCACCGACCTGTTGCAGCAATTGCAAGCAGTCTGTGCGACTCATTCACTTTGTACGGGGCTTTCGGGAATGCGCTAGGCAGGCAACTAGCTAGACACACAGAGAGACTTGACTTTGATTACTTTGAAACATGGGCAGCGCAACGCTGTTGTGATATGCTTGGTTTGTGCAAGCTGTTGCTCTGAGATCGTCTGTTGTAGTACACGCAAGTGTGTACATGGAAACAAGTGCCACAGGGGGGCGCCAGAGCGCAAGCGCGAGCGGCCAGGACTTGCGGTAGGTGCCTGGCATGCAGTACCTGCACACCTCTCGAAGTCGGATAGCTTACCTCAATATCAAGTTGCCTATTGCTGCCACCAGTGTGCTTGCACTTTGCACAAGCCATCCCCCGGCAGGCTGAGCCCAGCTATCAAGGCAGGACATGCCAGCAGCAGGACGCACATCTGGTTCCTTGTTGCCGTGATCCTCGAGCGCCAATGGCTGCAAGCACAGCAGTAGCACTATGCAGGTAGGGCTGCCCAGAACAGCACACGCAGTCAGTTCTGCAGCTGTGTAGTTGCGGACAGTGCTGACACAGCAGCAGGCCGCTGAAAGCCTTCGGCCCAGCTCTTCATCGCGCCGTGGCAGCACAGGTTTCAAACCCGTGTGTGGGCCACACCTTGCAAATGAAGGTTTTCTTCAATGCAAGCTCTCGCAGGGCATGCATTGCTCGAGCTCTTAACGCGATATCCACCGGCATCGATGCAGTCTGTGCAGCCTGTGGAGCAGCAGTAGCTGGCCTGTTTGGCTGCCTTAGGGCCAAGCTCGGTTGCAGTGGCCGAGGCCGACCAAATGGCCGACCAGATGCAGGCCATGCAGAGCCCGCTGACCGACCTCCTCATGGACTGTTTGCTGTTTGTTCAACAGTGCTGTCAGCGATCATCAGACATTGATGCCCCCGCCGTTCGCGCCTGGAGCAGCGCACCCGGCCTTCCCCAGGAACAAAGTTGAAGTGAAACGGCTATCGCTCCCGCTTGACAGGGCCCACCTGTAACAGACAGTGCCGCCTGACGGGCTCAGCTCAGCGGAAGTACACAATGAGGCGCCTTCTCCAAAGGCTCAGGCTGACAAGCACGTGGCTCTTGCAAGCGGCAGCCTGCTGCACTGCTGCAGGCGTACGGCCACCTGACGCCCGCGATGACCACCAGAGAGGACATGATGATCGCCTTCTTAGCATACATTGGAGTGGTGTAGGTGGCGCATCAAGGTCGTGCAGAATGCTGTGAGAAGCAGCAGGGTTTGCGTCTGCAAAGAAGGATCTGCAGGAGCATCACAGTAACTTGCCCATAGCGCGACAAGTTATTTGTGGTGCAAGGAATTGTTAATGTGGTGTTGATAACTTATATGTTGTTTGTTGCACGTCCACTGCAAGGGACATGAGTCATGTTACATGAACAACGTACAGAAGCCTTTGTGCTGGTTTTGTTTGTGTAAGTCCCCAGCCACACAAACAGGCCCGCATTGTTCATCGTTTTGCGCTGCGCAACCGCGTGCACACTGCGAATTTCGGTCACCAACAACGCTTCTGCGTTTAGTGCGGACAGACAAACGGTTGAGCAGTGAGGTGTTGCATCATCCATCACAGCAGGCTACAAGCTTGAGCCGGAAGAGCGAATCACAACGGCGGCTGCGCATGGTGGCAGCATGCATAGCTCATGGCCTCCAGGAGTCATGCGCAGCGTTGGCGGGGGAGCCGCAACTCTCAACAAGCTCTGATTGCCCAGCGCAGCTCTGTCCAGTCACGCGGCTAGAGTCGCAGGCTGCATCGCATCATGACGTGTTGCAGCAGCAGGTTAGGGCACTGGCGCTTGCGCCGGACGATGACACAACAGAGTGCAGAGGATGCAGCAGTGCAGCAGACACGGCAATGCTGCAAGGGGCATCATCAACTGTTGCGCAAGCCCAGGGGCATCAAGAGGAGCAACACCAGGGGGCTGCCGCACCAAGTGCCTGTAGTAACGACCTGCTGGGGGTGGGAGAACAGGAGCAACAGTTAGATGATCAGTCTGATGAGTACAGAGAGGGCGACGGCGACGTTCAGGGGGAGGACAGCGACGGCGGTTGCGGCAGCAGCAGTCATGGCGGGGGCAAAGGCGGCAGCAAGGCGGTGTTCAAGGCTCAGCGCAAGGCCGCCAAGAAGGCGGCAAAGGCGGAGAAGCGGGAGGCCAGGGATAGCCTGCGAGGGGGCCGGCCCTGTGACTTGTGCTCCAAGCTAGTGGATACGCTGATCCGCTGTCAGGTGAGAGGAAGGGAGGAGACGGGAGGTGAGAGGGTGCGCAGGGGCAAGGCCAGCATTCTGCAGGTGCGTGACTGCAAGGAGTCATAGGGGAAGGGTGGCGTCCCTTTCAGCAGCTCCCTGACGAGGAGCGAAGAGTGGGGTAAAGGGAGGTGGGAGGACACATACGGGTGAGGCCCCATTCGCCATGTACGTGGCCAGGATTGCGTTGCGGACCACATGATATGATGGGCGTTTCTTGGCTTCAAGTACAACATGCAAATCATCTGCGGTGGACAACACGACCAGCGCTTGCAACCATGTAACCTGGTTGACCTGGTGTGTGTCTCCATATCGCCCCTCTGTTTTGCCTTGCCCTGCTCAGGTGGATGAGACGCAGGCATGGCGCATGGTGTGCGGGCGCTGCTGGAAGCAGGTCAGCGGCGGCCTGACTGATGGGAGCCCGGAGCACCCGCACTACCGCTACGGAGGCCTGTGGCGGCAGCGGCTGTGAACCCCTAGCACGCAATGGCGGAGCAAGCGTGTTGTTGGCTGCGCTATTTCATTCGGTTCATGGACTTTGCAGTACTTGGTGGTCCAGGTCATGACCGAGGAAAATAGTTTGGGGCTTGTGCGGAAGTTTTTTCAAAGCAAGGCTCATTGTTTCATGGCTGCAGCCATGGATGGCGTTGTTTGCTGCTGAATTCAAGCACAGTATTCTGAGCGGCACCCTCCCAGAAGCCCTAGGAAGCGTGGACCGCTGTGCCCATTCCGCTCGACCTGCCTGCTGTTTGTTGACAAGCACAATCAACGCGTCTGCCAAGCTGCTGCCATGCCGAGAGTGCTAGAAATCGATTCGGATCGTGAAATGAGCGCTTGAGAGCATCAGCACACAGCAGCAATGGGCATGGACTGGCTGCTACCGCCGTTGAAATGCGAGGGCAGAGCACTGCCTCAGGCCACGGCACGCGCCATGCGCGCGTGGCACGACCTGCGAGCAGTGTCATGCAGCCTCTCTGGGCCGGGCCAGGCACATTGCCACGCCGCGTTCGATCTGGTGCAGCGCCTGGCCTGCGACACGCATCAGCGACCAGGTCAGCGACCGCATTGGCGCCAGTTTCTGGGTTGGCTGCGTATCAGAGATGGCAGGAACCTGCCCAAGCAAGTCTGACCCTCATGCCATGCGCACCATGTGCATGCAACAGCGGTGGTCGTGGCGGCGCTGGTGTGCATGGCGCTGCTGTTGCTGGCGGTGCTGTGGAGCGCACTGGTCAGGGCTATCAGGTGAGGACCGGGGCCAGCAGGTACACGTGTCGAGGTGCCATTCAAGACGCCTCAAGCTGCAGCGGCTTTCTGAGCTTCTTGAGATAAGGCACAGAGACCTGACAGCGGCAAGGGCACCGCTACCGTGCTCACACCTACGTGTCTACCGTTGTGTACTTCTGGCGTGCCAGCACCATTAGCCATGATGCCTTGCATACCTAGGCTTCAGTTTTCAGTCACTGTACCTGCCTGGCTGTGCCTTAGACCCTGCTTCTGCTGCATACCCGTCCCTCCACCCGTGGCACGGCAGGTACCACAACGCAAAGAGGGGCAGCGCATTTGTGCACTGCTCGCTTGCAGCCATACGCGAGCTTCGGGCCCAGAACCCCGCGGCGTTTCCCCCCACACCCCACACCTGGGCGACAGTGCAGGACCACACCGCCCCGCTGGTGTGCTATGTGTGCACCGAGCCGGTGTTTGGAGCCGAGTGGCAGGTAGGGGTCACCCACAAAGTGCGCCAGTGGGGAACAAAGGAAATTAGAGAAGCCCTGACTTGTATGGGCAGCTGGGAGGGGCAGGGCTGAAGCGAATGGGTTGGCAGACGGCAAAAGTCCAACCACCAGAGAAAGCGTGTTGCGTGAAGTGCGCTCAAGCGTGCACACCTGGCGGGCCTAGCTCTGCTGCAACAATGTGAAGTAAGCTGATGCTTATCTATCAGCGGCTGTCCCCCTTTCCCTTCCGTTTCAATCAAGTCTCGGCTATGCGCAACCCTGCCCGGTCCTGCTTTGCCTGGTGTTCTGCAGGCGTGTGAGCACTGCGGCATTTCAGTGCACCCGCGCTGCAGCCGCTATGCAGCAGAGGACTGCCGCCCGCTGTGCATGAGGGTGGACAGCATTCCGCACGACTGGAAGCCAGCGGGGGCACTGATGCCTGTGACGCAGGTGTGTGTGGGAGGTGTGTGTAGGAAGTGCGTGCGGCAGGTTTGTGGGCAGACTTTATTCNGGAAGTGTGTGCGGCAGGTTTGTGGGCAGACTTTATTCTGTTGTCTGTTGCTCGACTGGAAGCCAGCGGGGGCACTGATGCCTGTGACGCAGGTGTGTGTGGGAGGTGTGTGGGGCAGGTTTGTGGGCATACGCTTATTTGTGTCATTTGTTCCTCAACTGGACGCTGGTGAGGGCACTGGTGCCTGTGACACAGGTGTGGGAGCAGGCGTGCTTTTGTCATTTGATACTAAATTCATGTGATGCAGGGGTGTGCGCAGATCTGCGGATCTATTGAGGTGGGTGTTTGTTGACGTTGGCGTCAGCACCCCTTGTGGCAGGAAGTCAGCGGCAGTGCTCACACCAGCTCAGATTGTGAGACAGACAACTCGCCCAAGGCTACCCACTTATGTCCAAGGTGCTGTGTGCTTGGCTTTCCACCCGCCTGTCTCCCTGACAGGTTGACAGCGCTCAGTCGAGCGTGCCAGCGGACGTGTTTGGCCCCGGGGCTCCTGCGCCTGGTGTCGGAGCCGGCCTTGAAATTTGCGTGTACTGCCAGGAGCCCTGCGAGCTGGGGCTGTTTGCCATGGAGCCGGTGTGGAGCTGCAGCTGCTGGTGAGAGTAACTGTGTGCAAAATGCCACACAAGTGTGGGAGGTGTGGAGAGTGTGTCGAAGCGGGTGTAGCGTCCGCAGCCCTCCCCTCCCAAGACAAGCGCTAATTTGTTGCCATAACCTTCCCTGCCCTGCGTTGCAACAACCTTCCCTGCCCTCCTTTGCAATAACCTTCCCTGCCCTCCTTTGAAATAACCTTCCCTGCCCTGCTTTGTGATACCCTCGCAAAAACCTGCCCTGCCCTGCATCGCCGCCCCGCCTGCAGCCACGGCATGGCACACATGCGCTGCTGTGTGGAGGCGCGCCCCTCCGCCTTCTCCTCCTCCACAAAGGCGGCGCTCAAGCGGCTGCTGATGGGCATGGAGGACGAGATGGGCATGCACGGCGAGAACAGCGTGTTCAGCCCCGCATCATCGCCACTGGCCAGCCCTCGCCCCTCGCCCTTCATGGTACGCCCATGCAAGGCTGTGCAGTGCCAGATCACACACTAGACTGCTTTGTGTAGCGACTCGTTACTTTTGCGATTGAGATGCACCCTGCCACTGGCCCTTTGTGGTGCGCCTGCACGAGGGTGTGCACTGTTCACACATCCCGGGTTTCCGTGTGGGTGAATCCTCCTGCCCTCGCCTTTCATGGTGCGCCATGGTTTGCTGCGTGAGGGTGTGCAGCACTACTCAACACGCTAGGGTTCTTTGCTTGAGCGACTTTTGCCGCCCGTCACCCGTCATGCAATGCCTGTGCAAGTGTGTGTACTGGCGGTTCACACAACATGGGGTTCCTTGTTTGAGTGAATCCCTCCCGCTCCTCGCAGCTCATGGTGCGACTGTGCAAGAATGGGCACTGGTTGTGCACACACTATAGGGTTCCGTGTTCGGGCGAATCGCCCCCGCCCCTCGGGAGTTCATGGTATGCCACGAGCATGGCTGCATGAGGATGTGCACCTGGCACAAGGTTGTGCAATGCGCGTCCACACGCCGTGGTTGCTCGTGGACACTCATTCAAGCTCCCTCATCCCGCGCTTCGCGCTTAGTCATGGACGTGACTGATGCTCTGCCTCTTCCTCTGCATGCACAGGTGCGCGGTGCGTCCCTCACTGACGACCTGCCGGCGCTCGGCACGGACGCTGCAGCGGCAAGGCTTGCCGCAGCGGCAACAGCGGGACCCGGTCCCGGTAGTTCTGGAACCACTGCAGGCGGGACAGGTGGCGGTACCGGCACCGGCGCAGGGAGGGGGGCGGCAGGGGCCGGCAGGGGAGGGGCCGGTGCCGGCGGCGGCGGTGGGCGAGGCGGCGGCAGCGGGCTGCCCAGTGTGGACAGAAGTGTGGAGAGCTTTGCGGAGCAGCTGCAGTACAAGCTGGAGATGCTGGGCGTACCGGCGGCGCCGCACAACCACCTGCGCCAACCGCCAACTGCCCTCGGGGCGGCGACCGCAGGCGGCGGCGGCTGGGGTGGCGGGACGAACGGGCACAGCGGCGGTTGGCAGTACGGCGCCGGCGGCCCGGCTTGGGTTGCTGGGAGCGAGGCGTGCAGGCAGGGCGTGGCGTGGAGGGTCGCCCTACCAGCAACGGCGGTTCGATTCGCTCCCAATGCCGGCCCGCCCACGCCCCCGGCAGCCACGCGCGCAACTGGGACTGCCAAGTCTGCTGCAGGTGCTTCCGGGGCGGGGGCGGGGACGGCGGCGGTGGGCGGAGGCAAGGCGGCGGCAGGGGCCGGTGGAGCACCGATGCCTGCGGGTGGGGGTGTTGGCAAGGGAGCAGCATCGGGGCCGGCGACATTGCCAGCAGGCGCTGCAATTGCGCCGGAGGCGAGGGCGGGGGCGGCAAATGCACCCCGTTCAGCGCTGCTGGCCTCATCTGCCTCGGCATCCAAGCGGCTGTTGAAAAAGTGGTTCCGACAGGTGGGGGGCTGTTGGGAGGTTGCTGTTTTTTGCGTTGGGCTGTGGAAGAAGTGATTCCTACACGTGGGGGATAAACTGTACTAGCCCCATCCATCATTGCTGGAGGTGTGGCCTTTTGTGGCCGAAGTCATGCTGTCGTGGCGCTGCACTCCTCATCAAAGCGCCTCACGATTGCCAGCCATGCAGTGTGGTTACCACCACTCACCCACTCTTTCGTACGCCTGGCATGTCCTGCATGCAGCACACTCAGACTCACTATAAGTCATGTTCTGAATGGAGCACTTGAAAGCTTTTTCAGCCTGCTGCCCTGCATCACTCACCCACACTTACACACACCTGTCATGTACTGCGCGCAGCACTCTAAGGCTCCCTCCGATCGCTGGTCATCGTACCGCCTGGACCCAGACGCAGTACCGCCCAACGTACGGCCTCTGCTGGTGTTCGTCAACCCCAAGTCGGGTCCACAAGTTGGGGCGACTATGAAACGCCAGCTGCTGCAGCTACTGCACCCGCTGCAGGTGTGGAGGGTGTGTGTGCGGGGGCAGTGAGGAAGTGTGGGGATGCAACTTGTGCCTGCAGGCTGCATTCGGGTTTTCGGGGCTGGGCAAAGTGAGTTGAAGCGCCAGCTGCTGCAGCTGCTTCGCGCGGCGACCCTCTCCTCAACTGCTTGCGACGATGACGAATCCCCACACCCCCCTGTGTTGAGTTGGAGGTCTCCTATTGCACAAGTCATTCACCATTCTAGCGCCCCGTGGACTGTAACATCCTCCATCCCCACACCTCCATCCCTGCTCAGGTGGTGGAGCTGCCACGAGAGTCTCCCGAGCCGGCGCTGCGCTTCTTCGCCCCGCTGCCCTCGACGCGCGTGCTGGTCATTGGCGGAGACGGCACCGTCGCATGGATCCTCTCCTGCGTTGACGCGCTGGCGGCGGAGCTGGGCGGAAGCTGCCCCACCCCCCTCACCCAGGGTTTAGGGTCCGGGGGCGCGCCTGGGTCACCTGGCCCGCCCATCGCCGGTGGCGTCGGAGGCGCGACGGGGCTGAACGGAGGCGGCGGCGGGGGCGGGGGGCTGTCTCCCATTGGCGCGTTCCCTGTCGGTGGCGGGTCGGGGGCGGCAGGGGCGGTGGGCGGCGGATCGGCAGTGCATACGCTTTCAGGACATGGCGGCGGGTTTGTTACAGGCGCAGGGGCAGGGCCAGGGCCAGGGGTGGGGG
>JAWZTI010000503.1:0-26899 GCA_039880955.1 Chlamydomonas urium
TGCGCGTTCGCACGCGCATGGAGCTTAGGGAGGGAGAGGGATTCAAAATTGGGCAGAACATGGCATTCTGACCAGCTGCAGCACCAGCGCATGGAGCGTCCGCTGTTTGCTGACGATGACTGCTCCACGGTGCTGCAGCGTGGCGCGCAGCGGCACTCAGATCCCGCAGCCGAGCTGTCGCTCGGTGAGTTGCTGCTTGACACGCAGCATTGACTCTGCGCCTGTGCCACGCTGCGCACCGCTGGGCTGGGGGCGATGGACGACATCATAGGGTGTTCATAGGGCTTTGCAGGGCTAAGCAGAAGAAACAGCTTGAACTTCTCGTCCGCCTTCAGCACCTCCATCTGGCTGGCCTTCCATTCTGGATATTGGGCTGGATATGAGGAATGTGCCGATGCCTCAGCCTCGCTGCTGAATTGCCTGTACCACTGAAGCTTCTCCGCCTCAACGAGGCTGAAGGCCCTGTCGGCCAGGAACTTCCCTTCCTTCAGTGCCTCCTTGAAATCACTTGCCTCAGCGTGCACTTGGCGCGCTAGCTGGTCAGCAGCAACCATGCTGGGCAGTGCAAGTCAAGTCCTGCAGATCGGCGGAGTGGAGGAGAGACGTGACGATCGTAAGCGACAATGCCATAACTAGCAACTGCCACTGCGACGCATGCCATCATGTAGGGTTACCACGCTACCAAGCGCATGACTTGAGCTGCCGGGAGCTAGCTGCCAAGCACACAGCCTGTGATTACAGCCTGTTCATAACCGCACTCACCTGCTTGTCTTCCGCAGCGTCGCGCAGCCACTCTGGAAAGCTGTCCATGGCCTCAGCGCAGATCGGGAATTCTCACCTCGAGATTTCCTATGCTGAGCTGCACCTGTGCCTGCTGCTGCCGTGCTTCTTCCCCCTGCTGCTCGTCCTGGTCTTGCTCCTTCTCGCCTGCTAGCTGAGCCATGAGGTCGAGCAGGCTGATATCGTAAGCTGCTCGTCACCACCTTCATTCACTGTAGAAACCTTTACCTCTGCCCGCACCAGTTTGCCAGGCAGCGCCCCCTGCAAAACGCTGCCCAAAAACCCTAAACCGCCTCTGCGATCCACTTGTGCTTACTGTCCTTCACCTCCGACTTCTGCGCTGCTGCTGCTACTGCTGCTGTTGCTGCTGTTGACGTGCCCACCGCGCCTGCTTTCAACGTGTCCGCCTCGTCCTCACCCTGGTGCTGCACTTCTTGGTGCTGCGTTGCCTTGGCTGTCTGCTGAGCGCTGTTGCTGTCAGCGGCCAGAGTGACGGCTGCTGGAGCCTGCTGCTGCTGCAGCTGCCGCCGCTCCTGCTCGCCTTCCTCGTCACTGTTGGATGGAAGCCCATCAGCCGCCTGGAGGGTGCATGCACAACAGCAGATCATGGCATGAGCAGCGATCAAGGGCGAGAGCAGCAATCAAGGGCAAGAGCAGCATGCTTGCTGGAATGGCTTAGAAGGCTATGAGGGCCCTGTGACGGCCAAGCGCAATCGTTTGCTTCTCCACCCTTACCTCTGTGCTTGACACCTCAATCCCATCGAGTCTGGACATGACTGCTGCCATTATCTCAGCTTGTCACAGTGCGAACGCTTGAAGCGTCGCAACCATGCGTTACTGTGTTTCCTGCAGGGCGCTGGAAGGTCCAGGCGCACAGTCAGAGCGGCACTGTTAGCATGGGCCGCGGGGGCCGCGGCCAAGGCAGCTGCGAAGAGGGTCGCGCAGGGCGGTTTAGGAAAAACACAGTACCGCATGGTTGCGACGCTTCAAGCGTTCGCACTGTGACACAGCTGTTGCAGCTGCCTTGCGCATCTTCTTCAATTTCATCTTGCTGCTTTTGTTCATCGGCTTTTCACCAGCAGGTGAGCCTTGCGCTGCCGGTATGGCTTGCACGGCGTCCTTGTTGAGCCCCGTCTGGACTGCTGATACTGCGTCAGCTGGCGAGGCTGCAGCTGCCGCTACAGCTGAGTTGGGCTGGTCATCAGAGCTGGACGATGCGCCTGCTGGCTGTGTGCTGTCACCCGCTGCTGCAGCAGGATCAGCTTCCGCTTGCAGCTGCCTGCTGCAGTTGCTGCTCCTGCCCTTGCTGCCCGTCCTTCTGCAACCCTGCGTGCTGCACATGCTCCTCCGAAGCCACTGCTGCTGACGCGGGCGCCGCAGCTTCAGCTTCTGCAGATGTAGCTACCTGCATATGACACGACAACAACACAATAAGGGGTGAAATGTGGGTTGGTTGGTGTGTTTTACAGTTGTTTAGTGTTTTGTTTTGAGTGTGGCGCCAACACCAATGAAACAACAGCCGTGCTTTACTCCGTGCATCACGCCTGTGCCAGCCTATGAGTCATCGCAGAGCGGCCTGCCCACAGGCACTCACCATTGGAGCTGCTGAAAGATGTGCATCTGGCGCGGCCCTGATTGGAATCTTGCTGCCAGCAGGGCCAGGTTGCACTTGCACCACTGCTTGAGCAAGGTCTGCTTTGGCTGGCTGCTCGGCTGCAGCTGCCGATGCCCGCTCCTCATCAGCCTCACCGGCGCTCCTGATCTAAGACGGATCCTAGCTGGCAGCCTCCATCCGACCTTGTGCTTGCTCTTGAGCATGACTGCCTGAGCTGCTGACCAGCTGCTGTACCTTTCGCTGCACCGGCTCTGTCGCGACTGCCCAGGGCAGCACAGACAAACCCTCAACCTGAAAGTGAGCCTTGCGACGGCTACCCTCCATCTGAGCCCTGTCACTGCTCTCCGCTGGCTTCACCTGAGCCCTGTCACTGCTCTCCGCTGGCTTCACCTGAGCCCTGTCACTGCTCTCCGCTGGCTTCACCTGAACCCTGTCACTGCTCTCCGCTGGCTTCACCTGAACCCTGTCATTGCTCTCAGCTGGCTTCACCTGAGACTGCGCGCTACCCTGCCCTAGCTTGACCTGACCCTTGGCGCCGCTTACCTGTGCAACGTGGCCCGCCTGCCCAGCCTGCTGCTCACCATTGCTGTTGGGGCTCGCTTGCACCTGTGCGGATGAGGGAGCGACCGTGCACGTTGGCACACCAGCAGCCACGCCACCACTTGCTGCGATCTGCGCAGGCGCTGCCGCAGCCGGCTGCTTAGGCACCTGGCCTGCACCAGCGCCCTGCAGCCCTCCACTGCCTCTGACCACGCCGGTGGGTACAGCAGTGACCGCTGTCTGTGCCGAGGGCTAGCCTGCACCTCCTTTGCCTTCTCATCCTGCTTCAGCATTCCCAAGCCCATGCACAGCGCCCTCGCAAACTTGACCCCGCCAGCTGCCCACTCCTCCTCGTTCCAGCTGTACTCCCGCACCAAGCTGTCGCTGCGAACTGGCATCACTGTACTGGGGGCCACGATGGCCGCTGCAGACAGGAGGGGTGACAGCAAGTGCGTGCCTGCAACTTCTGTCTGATCCCCTTGCACCGGCTTGGGCCAGCCCCTGTTGGCTGCCTCGGCCATGAAAGGCTTGCTGCACAGAACGCTTGTGAGCCGCCTCTTTTGTGTCAAACGAAGAGTGCAGGCTGCGGTTTTGGGTCTGCCACGGAGCCACGCAGCTGCTCAATCAGGTCAGCAAGCGCCAGCAGCACCGCTGCCAGCTGCAAGGGGGCCGGGCGCTTGCTGCTGTCCTTGCTGCTGTCCCTGCCGAGTGGCACGCCCTGCAGAAGGGCCTCCAGACACTCCTACAACACTGCATGCAGTGCCTGCAGCTCCTCTGTGGTGGCTGAGCGGCTGAGGTCATCAGCTGCGCTTTGATGCACAGTGCTGTCAGGACGGATGGGGCGAGATAGCAGCACAGGCGAGTTGCTGGGTACTGAGGGACGCAACGGCAAGGAGAGCAGATGCTTGACCTTTGCTTGGAACTCGGCTGAAGAGGCGGTGGTGGCTGCCTCAGCTGCCAGCTGCGCCTTCAGTACTGCAGCCACGCAGCCTCCACCGCCTCGACAGCAGCCGCAGCTGCAGTAGCGGCGGCAGTTGCAGCGCTGTTGTCATCCGCCGACGCGGTCACGCCGGCTGCAGCTGCCTCCTGCGCAATCCCTGCGGACCCCTGCGCTATGCCCAACAGTCCACCAAGGCTCTTAGCTGACTTCTGAGCCGCTGTCGCTGCTGCGGAGGCCGCCGCTGCTACTGCCGCCAGCCGCTGAACAGTGACTTCCGGCAGCTTCATCTCCTGAACCGCACCCTCTGGCAGCTCCATGAGCAGGCGCACTGCCCTGACAGCCAGGACGTAGGCCACAAAGCGGTGCTGCTGGGCTTCAGGTTACATGACCCTGTAAGCTGCCACCGGCGCAGCAACCGAGCAGCTGGCGCGCACCTAACCCACAGCCCGTGTGCGTACCTGCATCGATACGGGCGGGAGCTTTGCGCCCGGCTCTGACCCTCCAAGCCTGACCCTCCCGAGCGGAAGTTGCTGTGTTGAAGGACGTGACTCAGCGCCTGTGCACGCCAATCAGACAGCGGCTGCATCGGCCATGGGGCGAAAGTCCGGTTGCGGTTCATCAGTGCACTTTTTGTGCCAGCTCACGATCGCTCTCCACAGCTTGCTGAATGGTTTTCCAGCACGTTGACGGCAAGGCTTGCACCCAGTGACCAGCTCGGTTTCACTATACTGGTTTGTTTGCTCTAGCTGTGACTAACAGCCTGTGAGTCGGCTCGTGCGTGAAGGCCTGAATCGAACTTACCCCTCTGCTTCCAGGCTCACCTATTTGTACGTACAAATAGGTGAGCCGTATACGTCCCATGCACTGTGAAGCGGCTTGCATGGAAGGTGGACATGAATCCGTGCTTTTTCGGCAGTAACGGGTTCGCACCAGGGGCCACGTGCTTGCTGCGCAGCAAGCCCAACCTGCTCGCCTGACAATTACAAGAGAAGCGCAGTGTCGGGGCGAAAGCCAAGCATGCCAGATTACCCATGAGCAAACACCTACTTCCAAGCACGAAAACCACATAGTGTACATGAGACAGAGAGTAAGCTTGAGCAACGACGAAAACCATTTTGAAACCCTTGTCGCAAACAGCGCCTCGCAGATGCCACGCACTTTCACATCCTTTCATGCAGGAAAGGCGGGACCAAGCCCTCTGCCACTCGCACTTGCCAGCGCCACATCGGACACAGCCAGTGATCACTACATGCACAGCGCATGTGAGCAACCCGCTGCAGGACATAATCATCGTTATCTACACGAGGCTGCTGCACAAGACACGGGCCTACATGCCCTGCGGGTCATACCCATACGCTGATGGGTCTGCATGCTGCATGCCTCCACCCAGTAAGTGTTCCGTCGAGCCGTCCACACCCGCCTGACCTGCTGCCACCGCCGCCATCTGCTGCTGCTGTGAGGCTGCCGCCGCCGCCGCCGCCGCTGCCGCCGCCGCCGGGTCCACCCCAACCCCTGCCAACGCCGCCACCATGGCCGCATCGTAGTGATGCTGCTGCATCGCATGTGCCTGTGCAGCCTGATGTGCCGCTTGGTGTGCCAGGGCCGCCGCAGTCGCAGGATCCATGCCCACTAGCTGCGATGGGTCCAAGCCGTACTGCAGGGTGTGCGCCATTGCCGCCATAGCCGCCTGGTGCTGCTGCGCTGCATCAGACTGCTGCATCTGCTGCTGCATCTGCTGCTGTTGTTGCTGCTGTTGCTGCTGCTGTTGCTGCTGCTGCTGCTGTTGTTGCTGCTGGGGCACTTGCATCAGTCGGCCTGTCGAAATAAGAAAGGGAGCAAGGCGCCAGGATAAGGGAGGCAAGAGCCGGGGAGCGGTGAGCACATGGAAGCGTGTTGGGCGCGCGAGGCGCCTAATCCATTATACATTATGATGGACTGCGAAATGATAAATTGCAATGAAGGGCAGAATGACGTCCAGATCACCACCGCAAGCGCTGCCAAATGCTGATTGTGAAGCTGGTAACACGCACACTCCTGATGTGACAGCTGCTCCAGCTCTGGCGCACTGCAACGCCTGCCTCCTCACGAGCTCGCCTGGGGCGCCAATCATCCACCCTGCACACAACCCGCACCCTCCCTTTCCCACCAACTTCCCAGCCCTTCTCCTGCCCCAGCACTCACCTTCGCCGCCGCCAGTTTGATTGCTGTACTCGTGGACCATCTTCTCAATGCGCTGCTTCAGGTCATCGGGCATGTACACACGCGCTGTGCTCCATCCGTTGGCCACGTTGCGCTGCCAATTGCGCCACTTGTCCTTCAGGTCGCCCTGTGCGCAGGCAAGGGTGAAAGCACAGCTCCCGTTGTTGCACAGGCGCATGGCACAACGCTTGCATGCATTGCCAAGGCTTATGTGCGCTGCCAGGCACACACCATGGGCATTTGGGGCATAAAAGACCACGTGGTTACTAAGCTAGATCCTTTCCTTTTGCTTGAAAAGTTTGTAGCTTCCACTGACCTGCCATGTCCGCCATCGCCTGTCTACTGCACTTCAGTCTGCTGGGCTAAGCCCACCCCGCCCAGTCTGTGGTGCAGATTGTCACGCCCAGCCAGCCAGCGTTGCCCAGCCAGCGTTGCCACCCTGCGGTATCCCCAGCACCCCTCCCTGTGTACCAATCGCCAACAATCCAACAACAACACCTAGCAGCGGGCCCCAATGCCACCCACCGCTCTGCCTCCCGCCCTACCTCCCGCCCTCGCCCCGCCCCCTAACCTGTGTCTTGTTCTCGAGGTCCTTGTAGTCTTTGTGTATCTTGGCCCACTTCAGACCATGCTGCTCCATGCCCTCTACCAGGGAGTACATCTCAGTCAGGGTGAAGCGCTCCTTGCTACCAACCCTGCAAGAGAGCGGCAGGTTCGGTAAGACATGGAACTGCCACTCAAAAACAGGAGTGACGCTGACTGCTGGCAGTAGGGGCTAAAACAGCACGCGCAGGCATCCAAGAAATGAACGTTTTATCCTTGACAAGCTGCCCCATGGTGTGACATAACTCACTCGCACAGCACAACACTCCGACAAAACACCTACTTCCCTGCGCATTACCTGCTCCCTGTGTTCTGCTGCTGGTAATTGTTGCCGCTTGAGGTGGCGGTGTTCTGCAGCCGCTGTACCGAGCTGCTGGGCACAGAGCCAAAGTTGGGAATGGCATGGTAATCCGCCTCCTGTGCAGCCAGGCGTCCAGGGACCAATTAGGGATTAGCGCACACATGTCAGCCACTGGGCACCAGAGCAAAACATTGTCTAACCCTGCCACCAGAAGCTAAAACGACTGACTGGCAAAGAGGCAGCAAGCGAAAGGGCTAATAACAAATTGTCTGCTGCCCACCATGAGGACGTAGCTGTTGTGTGAGACACCCAGGACCGCGAGGGC
Organism: Chlamydomonas urium; assembly: GCA_039880955.1. Lineage (NCBI taxonomy): Eukaryota > Viridiplantae > Chlorophyta > Chlorophyceae > Chlamydomonadales > Chlamydomonadaceae > Chlamydomonas > Chlamydomonas urium. The sequence continues at coordinate 7,304 of JAWZTI010000503.1, forward strand.
TTGGTCCTCAGGGCTGTCGCTCAGCACCTCCCGCGTGGCGTGATTGCGCAGCAGGGTGGGCGCCAGGTGGCCGCCAAGCGCTCGGCCGATGGCACGCTTCAGAAAGCCTACAGTCGCGCTGTTGGGGACCTCCACAGGCGCTACGAGGAGGGGAGGGGTGCAGAGACACGGCGAGGTTGCTATGCAGCGCTTGGCAAATGCACAATTCAATAACCCTCAACAGAGCCTTGCTTGTGCGCACGATTGCTTAAGTGTTTATTTATTAATGCAGCCTTCACGCCGCATCGCAGGCAGGGGTTGCGCTGTCTGCACTCCCAGTGTCAAACCTGGTGCCGTGGACAGCTTGCTCTGCAGGTCCTCCGGCATGTTGGACCACTGCACCTGCACAGGACAAGTGCAGCAGGACAACACTAGCATGTGTTTGGTATATGCGCTTGCACAGCATCAGATTGCCCTAATCCTGATGCATGCTGTGCTGTTAGCCAAACCACAGCTGAGGGCATGCCAGTGCGCCCTAGCCCACACACCTCTAGACCTGCTGTTTCTTTGCTGCACCCACAGCCCAGGCCAACCAGGGATGCGGCTGGCAAGATCATTAGAAATAGTAGGCAGCCCTCGCGCCGAACATTGTCTCGCACCTGAACTGTAATGGTTGCGTTGTTGACCTTTGCGGAGTCCATTGACGCCTTGTCCGCAAGGTAAGCCAACTCGTGGAAGCGGCGCAGCCAGTTGCCGGATGCTACAGAGCAATTTGAAACAGGGGTGGGCAGGACCGGTGAGGGACGAAAGGGCCTCGTGGGTTTGCAACGTGCTCCGTCCTTTGCCGTGGACGGCATCCTGAGCAATGGAAGGTGCACAGAGACAGAGCTGCGCCGTAACCGCCCTGCAGAGACACATGACAGACAGCTCGTTTCCTTGATCCTGCCCTCACACGTCGCTGGCGCCGCTCACCAGACCCGTGTGACGGCGCCACCGTCCCGCCCTCGGAGGCTCCTGACTTGCGTGTACGCCCCCGCGCCTTGCCATGCTGCTGCTGCGCGATGGGCATGCCGTTGGCGTCCAGGCCGCACGTCAGCTCGCCCTGGCCGTTCTGCATGAGGCTCAGCACCGCTGGGTCTGGAAGTCCCATAAGGCCAGGGCTCAGGCCACCGGCAGCACCTGCGCCGCTGCCCTCCAGCGCCGCCATGCCAACCGCAGCCGCCACGAGGGCGGAGAAGGAGGAGATGTCGCTGCCTGCAAGTCGTGAGCGCATCACAACAATGGCGTGAAGTGCAGAGCTGCGGCTGAGCCTGACGTGGGCTCCAGTGATAACGAACTCAGACAACTGCCCAACTAACCAGTCCCCAGCAATAGCCAACTGGCAGCAGGCCACATGCAGCTGCTCGAAGCAGACCAGGCAGGCTAAAATTTCCCCACTTACTCCCCAACATCAAGCAGGCCCTGCCAAAACAGACTGCCCATTGCGCACCTGGCGGCAGCTGACCTAGGCTCTGCATTTGTGCTAACTGAGCCAGTGCCTGCATGCTGGCTGGGTTACTCGGGTCAGACATGGCAGCAGCGGCCGCCGCAGCAGCAGCAGGGTCAGACATCAGCGCTGCAATCGACGCGCTCATAGCCGCAGCAGTGTCGGCGTCGGCGCCTCCTGCCATGGCGGCGGCTGTCGCAGCGTCTACAGCAGCACTAATGCTAGGGTCAGTCAGGGCCCCAGCAGGAGTCAGGCCACCACCACCAGCAGCGGTAGGTCCGCCGACAGCAGCTGAAGCTTGCAGCGCTGCGCCGTCCAGCTTGCCCTGGCCCCCAGGCCCTGCCGCACCGCCATTCATCCCGTTATGCCCCGGCGCCACCCCGCCCATGCCTGCCTGTCCATTGGGCATCGCTTGCATCTGCGGCTGCTGGGCAGCTACCCAGTGCACGCTCATCGCCATGGCCATCGGGTCATGCCCCCCTGTCATCTGCACAGCTGACGCTCCCGGAGGCGCGGCGGGCGTCATATGTGGCATTCCCCCCGCCTGCCCCTGCGCCGGCACCATGCCCCCTGCATTACCGTCAACCACCTGCTGCCCCGCTGCTGCCGCCTGAGCTGCGGCTTCGCCTGCCAGCACCAGCGGGATCAGCGGCAGCCCTGGCCCGACCTGCTGCCCTGGCATCACACCAGGCATCACTCCCACCCCCACTCCAGAGTGGTCCGTCATGACAGGCACCATCTGCTGCGGGTGCATGACCATCATGTGGTGCCATGCATCCTGTGATCCCGCCTCGCCTTTGATGACCTCAAGGTCTGCACCATTGAGTGACACACCACTGCCACCTACGCCGTCCAAACTGCCGGAGCCTTCGGGCAGGCCGTCTCCTGAATCCGACCCACCATCGCCAAAGCCATCATCATCACTGCCATCGGCATTGTATGCAATTAGCGGGCAGCAGCGGTTGGGGACAAGGCAGCAATCGCATGCCTGCAATGGTGCAACATGCCACTTCCAACCCGGTGCTCATTGCCCCCCGCCACCAACCTCAAGGACTCCACTCCGTTGTCTCTCAGCCGCTTCCTCCCACTGCAACTTGCTGATCCAAGTGCCTCAGCAGGCGAGTGCGAGCTGGTCATGCCCGATTCTGGCCTGTGCCAGCAGGCCTGCCTGCCCTGCCAATCCAGCTCATGCAGCACGCCACGGCTTTGGCAAGGCGCCTGCCGTTGCGTCTCCTCCTCGCCAGTGGCGCAGGGCAGCCCGTCCATGCTGGTGCGCATGTTCCTGCACTCCTGCGAGCGGCAGCATGGCGGGGCGGGCGTGATCGGCGCGCTGCAAATTTGCGGCGGATTGCAGAACAAATTCGCGCAGGAGGTAATGGCATTGGTTTTCCTGCGGCACTGCCACGCCTGCACGAAAACCCCTCAGCCCTCGCCTGCACCCTGGGCCCTCCTGCGTGGACACGTCCCATCCTGGAACTTTTGCGCGCACCTGTTCCACTGCAGGCGCCTAGCAGGGGCAACGCCTTGTGCAGGCACTTCGCCGGGCGGGACGGCAAGGAATGCGCGAGTACGTCGAAATGTGGAGTGTGCTTAAGCGCTCGGGACACGAGTTGGGCCAGGAGCAGCAGGAAACGACGATAAACAGCGTATGACACGGTGGTGAAGTCGTCCGAGGGAAACGAACCCCCAAGAACGTGGGCGCACTCTCGCAGCGCCCGGCGTGCTTTGGTCGTGTTTCAACGTGGCTAACACATGGCCTATGAGCGCAGGCAGCAGGGGGCACGCAGCATGGCAGACCGGGCAGAACCGACACGCAGAACTGCTTGCTGCGCTCTGTCCATGGAGAGCAGTGTTGCAGCTGTTCAACAGCGTGGATGTTCAGGGCCATGTACATGGGGTGCCTGCACGTGCGACTTCTGAGCACGTGGGCTTGCAAAAGGCTGCGTCTCCATGTGTCTGTGCCACAGACTGTTTGTACAGCTGCTGGGCCCCGCCCGCACATCTGCACTTGATGTTCCAACCAAGATAGCATCGGCTGTCAGACATTCTGCTTTGAGTGCAGAGCGCGACTAACTGCCTCAAATATAGTTGCCATTTGCCTGTCCTAGGCCCCTCGGTGAAGGCCTGTAAGGGCATCCTGTGCGACTGTTGCTGAGTTCATGCGTCCAATGACAAGCTGCATGGGCATGACACGCTGCTGGAATGTGCTGCTTGGCCTCACTGTGATGCTCGTGCATGCACTGGGCACTGCTGTGGGTCTGGCTTACTAGAATCGCTCATGCGAGCAACAAGCTATGCAGCACGGCACGGAAACATCCTGAAGGGAGCTCCCTTCAGGATGTTTGTACTCGAGTACAAACAAGCTCCTAGCATCCGACACGGGCATTGTCGTATGCTGGCACCGGCTGTGAGTAAGAATTATCCGATTATGCTGGGAGTGAGGTATGTGGAGTGATCACGATGAAGAATACAGGTGCATTGGCACCATCGGGGAGGTATGTGCGGGTTGGTGTAAGTTGGGGGCTCAGCTGGAGGGGGCCGGCAAAAGGTTCCAACTGTTGCTGCCCTGGCCCATGAAGCTCTGGGAAGTGCTGAGCATCTCACGCAGGCCTTTGCTACTGCGTGGACTGTTGAGAGTCACAGCCAAGCCCTTGCTGCTGCGAGGAGTTTCGGGAAACATGTTTGCGCCGGCTCTGGTTGCGCTGCCTGCCAGTGAGCTGCCGTGGTGACCGCTGGACACCTGCAACGCGTCGCACGTGCCGCATAAGTTGTTGATGCAGATACGCAATGGAACACAATTACTCTGTTCATGCTTGGCTGCACAGGTGCAAGCGTAATGTGCAGGTGCTCTCACCATGGGCAGTACGACAGGCAGCGTCTGGATGATATGCGCGGATATGGGTTCCAACTCCCACATCCGTGACGCTCTGGGTGACATGAAGCCAGGCGCCATGCCATGCTGTCTCTCGCTCTGCGGCCCCTGCAGTTGCAGAGTCCTAGGTGTCTGCAGACACTTGCTGCGTTCGCCGCCCTGGCTATGCTCACGATGGCTCAAGCTGCCAGGCAGGGGCTGCAACCGCGGAGATCCACACTGCCCAGCCTCATCCTGAAGCTGCGGCAGGCACAGGCGTGTGCGTGGCCGTGACGAGAAGGACGTGCCCACCCCTAGCGTTGAGCAGGGCGACTCCTCGCCTCGCTCGTGCGTGTAGGCGTCGACGGGAAGTTGTGGCAGCGACCCGCTGCCCCTGCTGCCGCTGCTGCTCCTCGGTGAAGCCAGCCAATGTGGCTCCTCTTGTGCCAATGACGTTTGCGACCCTCGACGTGGAAACCTGCCCTGCCCGTCAACCAGCTTAGACGACATGCTTGCAAGTGCCTTGATCTCCCTGCTCGAGAGTGTACCTTTCAATACATCAACGCTCAGCTGTGACACCTGCGACAACCTGCGCATCGCGTGGCTAGGCTGACTGCTGCCAGCCTCTGCCTGTCGCGCACGTTCCTCTATAGGCAAAGCAGTGGAGGGAAAAAGTTGGTCAGGGCGTCCAAGCCAAACCTGAGGTCATGCAAGGTAAGTACCTAACGACAGCCTGCGTGCAAGCGTGACACCCTGTACATTGGGGCGCTCTGGCAACTTAGTCACACCTGCTGCCGCCTTTTCGCGCTGCTTGGCTTTTTCCTGCTCCTCTCCAGCTTGCAAGACAGACGCAAAGCCCTCTGCCGTCCCTTCCAGGACATGCTCAAGAAGCTTCTTGCGGGTGTAGGCAGAAGTGATAAGCGACACTGGCACCTGCATATCAGGTTCAACGGGAAGATGTCACAGCTTGCTGCTCACGACGCCACAGCAGGCTGGAGCTTGCTTTTGGCGCTAGAGCATTCTGGTCATTGTTGTTAGTGTTTATGGGTCAACACTGTTCAGGCAGCCCAAGGACGGCACCTGGTCGGTTCGGGCCACTTGGTTGGTAGCCATCTTAATGAACGATACCGTCATAACCTGCGTCGAGAAGTACAATGATTGTCAGGCCGGTGGCGCATGTAGTTTTGAGTTTGCAGCTGGGCTAGTTCCTTGCGCTTGCGTCACAACCCGCTTCAAAGTTTCGCCCCATTCGCCTGCAAAGCGCCCATGCAGTCACCTCCAGGAATTCGCTGTAATTAACATCATCTGCAATCAAAGCAACACAAGCCATGTCATGTTGTGTTGCAGCGTGACTGTGTGCTCGTGTCACCCCAAGATGAGTGAGCACATTGCATGCGTGTATCATGTGACTCACCTCTGCCTTCCTCAGCAACCTCCGATATAAGTTCGCGAATTTGAGTTTTTGTGAAGTGGAACCCTGAAGTACAGTTGCAAGCAAAAGTCATGCTCTCATCAGTTGTTGTTGATTGTACAGGTCGTCAGGACTGTGCACTTGCTGCAGCTGAGAGCAGCACTGCAGCAACTAACAGCTGTTGTTGGTGATGTTGCAGCTGCCGTTGCAACCGTACCGCTGTGACAGATGCAAACGCTCACCAAGCAGCTTGAAAGCGCTCTGCATCTCCTCAGCGTCAATAGCCCCAGAGCCATCCTCTGCACATCACAACGACATCCACTGCAGTCAGCAATGCTGACCCTGATGCTGCTGTGCTGTGCTGTGCCAATTCTGCTCACCGTCCATGAGACCAAAAACAACGTTGAGCTCTTCCTTCTGAGCACTTGAAAGCTTGGGCTTCATGAGCTGCATGTGCCGAACACGTGTTCTATGTCGGACGGTCGGCCATGCACGAGTCGTCTGGACGGTCCAGGGAAGCCTTTGCATTGCGACCTCACCTTGCCATGTTTCTTGAGCCAGGCGGCCACCTGCTGATGCAGCTCGCCATTCCGTTCCACGAGGTCTTTTGACGTGTGAGGGGGCGGCGCACCTTTGCCTGGCTGCTGCGGTCCGGCAGCCATGCGTGCTGCGTTGTAAATTAACAGGTGCTGTCGCGATCCTTGCCCAGAATGCTGCAACCTCTGGAATGGACAACGTGCTGTTGTGCGCAACAGCCGGATTTCTAAGGGCGGCTCCAGCTTCCAGGTTAACCTAGGATCCACCCGTGCAACGTGAATCTCGATTCATTGACATTTTATTACAGGCCACGAGCTTCCCACATAATCCATGTGTCAAAAACCAATAAAGGGCTGCAATTGCATAAGGACACCCCAGACACACCCAAGAAATTACTTGTGGCAGCACGCTGCCCATGTCAAGCATTTTCCAAAGCAAGAAAAACACGGTAAAACATTTCAAGCTGGGGGGCTCGCACCCAACGCCAAGCAACCCTGCTGTTGTTTCAACCATATTGGTTGTGATTTACGTCTCTCTTTTCAGTCTCCACTCGCATCGCTTTAACATCACATTTGATTGGCCCCCAACGAATGATGGATGAATGCAGCATGCATGGACAAGATAAGGCATGTCCACACCATGCTCCGCTGCCAGCTGAGCAGAAGGCCCCGCTTTTTATGATGACCACACACTCAGCAACAGACCCTGGCTAACAGCCATGCACTAAGTGCGCGGAGAAGCTCAGCTTTGCAGAATGGTGCCGTGTGATAGCCTACCGGGGAGGCGATCGGAGGAGGAGGAGAACAGGGGCATTTTGGGCAGGCGGTGCGGCACACGAGAACCTTTGACTGGAAGCACCATGTTGACGACAGAATCGCCGGGCAAGGAATAACGCGTTTTGAGTAGCGCGTCGGAGGAGGGCAGGATGAAGCTGGACACAGGGCTGATAGTGCGTGTACCGCCCACGCATCCAGCCAATGCCCCACCGCAAAGTTGGCCGGCTGCTTGCGGCGAACCCACATCCATGTGTGGTCCCCCACCCGATGCGTGCAATGCCAACACAAAGCTCGACCCCCCGTCTCGCTCCATTCGCGGCAGAGGGCCGCTGTGGGGGCTGCCCAGCTTTGTGGGCCCGCGCGCAGCACAACCGGCGGTGGACCCTGCCCCTTCTGGGCGGCTTGATCCGCCTTCCGGCCTGCTGCCCATTGACAGCGAGTGCTTCAGCATGTACCGCTGGGCCACAGGCGGCCGCGGTGACGGCAAGCCATGCAGCTGACCGAAGTCCTCAGCTGACATCAAGGAACGGGGACGAGGGCTGCCGTTCTGCGATACCTGGGGTGGGTTGGGCTTGTAGGTCGCTGCTTCCAAGCCATTGGCGCTGCAGCGGTTGGATGGCGACGCCTGCGCAGTGTTGCAGCAGCAGCATCAGCTTGTGACTAACAGTGAAGGTTGGGAGCGGTCAACAAGGCTTGGTGAAGCCGGTGCCCTGTTCAGCGTCCCTTACACAGGCGTCCATGGTCGAAACCCTGCCCTTGTTTAACACTGCATTGACAGTATGGCAGTTACCCCAGCAGGAGCCCCAAGCTAGGAGTGCAAAGCCTGAGAAGCTTTGCGACAGGACGCACCAGGGTCGGCAGTATGGAGCCAATCGTCGACTTGGCAGGCAAGCCCTGCAGCGACTCCGACAGCCGCCGGCTGCTGTTGGTCGTAATCTTGACCTTGGCGTCGGGCGATCCCTGCTGCGAGCCCGACGTGCTCTTGCGCTCCTGCTGCTTAGTCAGCTTGGCCAGGAGGCGCAGCTCCTCGGGTTTGAGATCTGTGAGCAGCTGAGGGCTGACGCTGGACTGTTGGGACACGCGCAGCAGCGTCGGGTTGAGGTTGTTGCAGGCAGCCTGTTGCGCTTTCAGCTCTGCAGCAGCGGGCAGCAGCAAGCAGGTGAGGGGGCGGCGCAGGGTGAGCGCGGCAGCCGAGGCATGGCGGCAGGCTGCGCAGTGATGCGGCCTTGCGACAGTAGGGTGTGAGGGCAGGTGCGACCGCAGTCGCGAGGCACATCGTCACAGCAGCGCTGGAAAGGACATGCTGAAGGGAGGTGACAGATGTAGTAACTCATGCCAGTAAGTGGCTGGTCAGCCACGTGCATACATGCTGGCGTGTGCACAACAGCTGTTCAGCCACACAAGTGCCGTCTAACTTGTGTGCGAGTCACTGCTGGGGCAGATGCAGACCCAACCTGTCCCCCAACCGCCCCCTCACAACTCACCAGCTAGTGCCCTGGCCTTCTCCGCCTTGCCCTTTGCCTCTGCTGCCATCTCCTGCTCTGTCTGCGCCACTTGCGCCCAGCTCTCTGGCGTGTTGTCAAAGATGTTCTTGAGCAGCTTCTTGCGCTTGTAGGCAGTGGTCATCAGCGACAGCGGCACCTGCAGACATCGCAAGCAGGCGCGCGGCGTCACAGCACAGCACCATCGCTAGGGGAAATCCCAATCCCTTGTAGAGCCATGCGTGGCGGTTGGTGCAGCAGCTGCACAAGCGCATCAAAGCGCTGCCGTGACAAGGCGAGACGCCGCCTGGCCCCACCCTGCCTCCCACCCTCAGTTTGCGTTGGTGTACTTGCCTGTGTGTGATTGACGTTGCTCTCCAGCATGCGCTCTGACAGCCGAGCAAGTGACTCTGTCATCACCTGCGTGTGACCAGCGGCACACAGTGCGGTGTCTTATTGAATGCTGGAGACTGCTGCACGAAACCAGGCCCATCCACTCCAGGCCGCTTGTTTTATTTACCCAAGCTGCACTGCTCGGGTTGTACAGCGCAAGTTCAGGCCCCCTACCACACCCCTAACATCACCCGACACGTTGCATCTGTCCCCCAGCGCCCTTCCAAGCTCCCCGCTGGAGCCCCCCTCCCCTTACCTCCAGGAACTCGTTGTACTCTAGCTCGCCTGTCCCGTCATGGTCCACCTCAGACATGAACTCCAAGATCTGAGACCGCTTCAACTTGAAGCCTGCAGGACACAGGTGGAACGGATGGCGCAGTTTGAGTGCCTCTTTCTCAACGAGTCATGTCAAAGTCCAAAGCTGTAGTGCGCTGCTGAAGGTGTGTTTCGAGGACATCAGGAACATACCCTGGTCATTGCTAATCTGCATCATGCTCGGCAGTTGCCATTCTGCAAGCAAGTCCTCAGCGTGCCTGCTGTCTCAAGTTGCCCCTGCTGCCACCAACTGCAGGCGTTGCTGCTCACCCAGCATTTGGAAGGCCGTTTCCAGCTCCTCAACATCAATTGCGCCGGAGCCATCCTCTGCGCGCGCGTATGGCAGCAAGGAACAGCAGGCTTTTGAACACGGAAAAAAGCCGCACCTTCAGGAGGGCCTCCAGGTCTAGCTGCTGTGCGCATGAGTGCATGGAACATGCCAAGCTCACCGTCCATGAGCTTGAACACCTGTGCCAGGTCTTCCTGCTGCTCTATGGTGAGCTTGGGCTTGAAGCCCTGCAAGCACAGGCATGACATGCCTCCTGTCAGGTGCATTGCGTTGCCGTTGATACACACCCATTGGTGCTGCTCTGCCTTGCGCTGCGGCGCTGTTAATGCGCTGCGCCGTCAGAATGCGTCGCCTGCAACCAACCCCACGTGGATGCGCGAAGCCGCGCAGCAGCACCGTGCTGTCCCGTTGCCGTTGTGCCCCTCACCTTGCCGTGGCGCTTTAGCCACTTTGTCACGACGCTGTGCAAGTGCAGGTTCACGTCTGCTAAGTCCCTGCGCCATGAGGGCTGCTCCTGGACGAGGCCTGCCATGCCAGCGTTGGCTGTATGCGAAGCCTGAAGCAACGTCCGCGGCCTCAAGACCAGCTATGTTGCTGGAACATGCAAGACACTTATCCGTCAAACGTGAAATTCCGCTGAACAAGGACGTGAGGTCTGTACTGATGGAATAGGGGTTGAAGCCGGCTGCACGCGTGGTACGTCAAAGCTTGTTGCTGCTAGCGGAGGCTGCTACGCTGCACGAATTATTGCACTGTGCGGCGACAGTCAGTGTGGACTCGAGCTGCGATTTATTATGACAAGGTTCCGACGCAGGTGCGAAGATATTAGATTGTTCTTACAAACAGCAACTTCGCATGTCAGAGGTGCATAACAGGGGAATGCTTAAAGTTTCATATTGCTAAATCTGATGCTATACTTGCAGACAGGCACTGGTGCACAGGATTTTGAGGCGGGTGCAGCTGATTTTAGCGGTTGATGCAACTGCGGCGTGTGAAAGGGGGGGTCACCGCAGCCTACTGTAGCACGACAGGCAGCGGTGCTGCTTGAAACCCCCTGTCCACAGGACCCTAGGCTCCCAGCTGCCACTGCTCCCAAGGGTGATGACAATAAGGCAGGGGAAACAGCCGATTCATCACCAAATCTGCTGTTTGCAGCCCATGCAAGTGGTGTGACCTGTCTGTTGCTCGCTGCTGCTGAAGGCTGCGGTGTGGCAACTTGGGAAAGGGGCAGCTGACGCATAGCTGGGCCATGGCTGCTGGCGCCACCTCCAGCACTTGCTACCCCTGCTAATCGCGCTAGCACTACGCTGCTGCTGTTGCTGCTGCTACGCTCAAGTGCACTGCCTATGGCAGGGCTGCCGGTGTGCATCCTGCCTGCAGCAGCCAGGCTCCGTTGCTGCTTCCGCGGCTATTGGCGCTGCTGCTGTTGCTGCCCCACAACAGGCAAGAGCGCATGCGGCACAGGGTCAGCCTGTTGAGCCGCTAGTGCCGCTCGTGAAGCTGGTGGAGCTGCTGCATCATTGTGCATGCGTTCCCTTTCATCCCACCCCTCCGGTAGCAGGTGTGCGATGGTTGAACCTCCTTCGACCACCACCACTTCAGTGCCTGACCAAAGTCGGAGAGGGTCAAATTCTCCTTGCACAGAGCCAACGCTGCTGCTGCTGCCAAGCGTCCTGCTCCTTGTCCGCAACCTCACAAGCCCCACAGCCACGCCAGTCGTGACACCTGGGGCATGTACAGCGCCTACAGGTATCTGACAGCCACCCTGCCCAACCGCTTGCTTCGGGCTACTTGCTGCAGAGATGCGGCTTATGGGTTGCAAACGAGGGTGCTGCAACAGCTGGCCAGCCGCCGTCGCCACAGTCGCAGGAGTGAGAGCCGTGACCACCGCTGCAGAGTCCATGCTGCCTGAGCCCAAGCTGGTTTGCCGGGACCCCAGGGACAGGGAGGACCCTGATCGGGGGCCGGGCGTTGGGGTGTTACCTGGGCGCTGGTAGCTGGTTGCCTGCAGCTTGATGGCCCGAACTGCCACATTGCTGGGGGACAGCGGGGCGGCGGGCGAAGCGATGGCGGCCAGGAAGGCCTCTGTGGCTTGGCAGCTGGGGGACCAGGGAGGGGTGACGGTCAGAGAGGAAAGGCTGTATGGCGACCAGGGTGGCGGCAGTGGCAGGGCATTGGCGCCTGTGGGAGAGGCCTTGCAGGCAAGGCCGGTGAACAGCGAAGCTGCTTGGCTCTGTGAGCTCCAGGAGGGCTGTCGCTGCAGCTGCGTTGCAACAGGATGTTGTTCTGCCCCCTGCTTGCGGTTGCCAGGGTTGCTGCATGCTGCACATGCATCAGCGCCTGCAGAGCGGCTGGTGAGCAGTGAGGCAGGGTGGCTGGGCTGGCCACCAGCGTGTGGGATCTGAATCTGCAACCGGGGGTGGGGCAATGGGGGGTGGGCCAATGGTGACGGTGCGACTGTGGCACCGACCAGTCCCTCTTCGCCGCAGATTGTGGCCGGCAGTGGACGGGTGCTGGCATCATGTGCTGGTCTGACAGGGAACTTCATGCTGCCAGTCAGTAATGGTATTGCGCATGCACGCCGATGTGCCGCTGAGGGGTGTCGTTTCGCCGAAACGGCGCTGTGCCACGTTCAGCACAATGATGCAGCCGCCCTGCTGAACAGCTAGCCCGCGCACACCTGCTGCACAGCATGGAGCATGGAATGCAGCGCGAAGTAAGCACACGCGGGAGCTGCAACGCCATTAGCTGCGTCTCGCAAGTGCCTCACCGGGAAGTGTGTGCCGTCAAAGGATGTTGAGTGCCTGAGGCGCGCTTATTGCGTGCTGTATGCTCCTGGGCGTTCAGGGCCAAGGACACAGAATGAACTGTTGTTTCAAATGGGATGTTGGGTGGACACTACGTGTTGCTGGTGTAAGGGTTGACCTGAGGCGGACATTACCACGGCAGCGCACCTCACCAACCTTATTCAAAAGGCACACAAGGCCATGCCACCGACCGTGCACAATGGAATCACAAAGCAGGAGAAAAGCAACTGAGCACAAGGCAGAGTCATGGGAAACGTCGGCTGAGCATGCAATCCCCAGTGCTTTTGCCCCGCGTTACCTCGGCGAGCCCCAATCCCTCCGCTGCAAGGCGATATGGTGATAGGACACATCAAAAACCGAGGCACCTGACTGCATGGGGTGTGGCGCTGTGCACATGCAGTGCGTCCGCAGCCTATGGTACTGGTGCGCCGGTGGCAGGTAGACAAACATACTGTTATCCTACACGAAAGTGACGAGCTACCGTGCTGTACGTTGCGGCCTCTAACCCACCAACCCCGCTGCAACTGCCCTGCCGCATTGTCATTGCACATGTCATGGTAACCATCCTGCTGATCTATTGACCTACATCTACCTACCCAATGCAACCAATACCAACAATAATTCATGCCCCTTGAGCTGCAAACTCACGCCACCAGCATGTCGATTGCATAGAGCCAAGCCATGCGGGACAAGCATGACAAAATGCTGCTGCTGACTCCTGGCTGCGGCTGCTGCAGCCATCAGCCCGGTACCTCATAATGCCTGGTCAGGCCAGGCAGGGCCGCTGCACGTACATGAGCATGTACGCCTGCGCCCTCAGCACCTGCTCGCGGCTCACAGGCTTGACCGAGGTGTCACTCACACAGTACCACTGTGAGGCAGCCGGTTCCTCATCCCCACCCTGCCCTGCCCCTACGCCCTGGCCAGCCTGTTGCCCCGGCTCTGCCTCGCTGCGGCGGGACACATACGCGACGTAGTGCCCTGACTTGAGGCTGCCGATGTGCTCCACCACGCCGACCAAGTCGTACCGCCTGTTGTGGGAGGTGTGGGCAGCTGCTGCCGCCGAATCCACCAAAGGCGAAGCTAAAGCTAACGCCTGGTCCAGGGTACCTTGCCCTCGCGTTGGTGCACCGCCATGATCCACTAAAACACATGGTTCACCCTTGAGGCCTGGTGCAGGCTTACCGTCCAGCTGCTGCAGGGCTGGACCTGACGGTGGCACCAGAGAATGCGGCACATGGAGCGCGAGGTCTGGAGGCGTGGCGCCATGCATTGCGATGTTGACAGCGAAGTCAAACCCTATGTGCACGCCGACCTTGCGCATGGCGCCGCTGTCGTCCCGCCTAAAGCGCTTCAGGTGCAGCAGCAGTACAGGCGGCAGCACGTCCAGGCGGTACGACTTGGTGGCGTGATGTGCCAAGCAGGTGCGCACAGGCGCAGCGCCGCTGCCCCCGGCCCCCGGCCCTGGGACAGGGCGTGGAGGCACGGGGATGGCCGCGGCCGCATTGAGGCGAGCTGAGCTGCGAGTGGATACAACGCCGGCTGCTGTTGCTGCTGTGCTGGTTGGCTGCGAGGAGTGTGCAAGTGCACCCTGCCCCGTTGCTGCAAGCGTCTCTTGCTGGGCCCTGCGGTCAGCGGCACCACCTACGCTGCCGCCCGCACTTCCCCCCGCCCCCGCGGAGGGGCGGCGACTCCGCCGCCTGACTGCCGCTGCGCCGCCCTGACTCCCACCCACGTCATCCATCACAAACACCCCCAGCTGCTGGCCAGCGTCCCCAGCTGCCCCTCGCTCCAAGGAAGATGTCCGACTGACCGGCCTGTGCGCTGCAGCTTGGCTTGGCTCAGGCAGCGGAGGACGGGTGCCGCTACTGCCGCGGCTGCGAGGAGGCCTGCCGGCCCCAGGGTCCAGCGCGCAGACACGTGGCTGCGGCACCACGTGGCCAGGGGCGGAAGGTCCAGGCAATCCCTGGGCAGGTGACGCGGCACCCCGGCGCGGCTGCCGCAGCTGCATCGCCCCGGCTGCGGGCGCGCTCCGCGAGAGCTGCCCAGCCCCAGCTGTCCCGTTCGCCACCGCCAATCTGCCCACCGACGCCGATGGCTGGCTGGCGCTGTCACGAGGACAGTCCCAATTGATGACTTCCTTCCCAAAAAACTCGGCCATGCACGAGGCAAGGTGGGCGTCGCCTGCCGCTCCCACAGGTGCTGCTGCTGCTGCTGCTGCCGGGGGCCGGGAGTCCAGCATGCAGTCCATGGGCGGCGTGCCTACCCACATGCGCCCCGACGGCCCACACAGCTGCTGACTGCTCCCCTCGCTCATCGCAGCAATGGGCCGCGTCCCCGTTGCAGCATTCCCCGCTACCGCGGGTCTGTACTGTGCGATTGGCTGCGGCACCATTGCCTGCGCAACACCCAGCTGCCCCTTGCACGTTGCCAAGGCACGCGCGTCGACATCCATCGATGCCAAAGCTGCTGCTTCCACCGCCGCGCCTTGTATGTCACCCTGTGCCGGCCGAGTATCCTGTGCCTGAGGCAGCACCGCTGCCCCCTGACCCTGGCCCTGTTCCTCTCCGCTGCTGCCACCATCCGCCCCCGTCACGGCCCCAGCCACCACCCTCAACTGCTCTGTAAGGCCCCCCGGGTCGCACAGCCTGCGCGCTTTTGCCCGCGTCACCGCGCCACCAGCAGTCGGCGACAGCAGCGCCTGCTGATGTGGCGCGTCTGTGTCAGCGCCGCCTGCACTGACCGCCGCCTGCTGCGAGGAGCAGTTGCTGCTAGTGCTGCTGGTGCTGGCGCCGTGTCCCGCACCAACATTGCCAGCGCCCCTGCCCGGCTGTGACTGTGGCCCGCCTTTTGCGCCTGCAGCAGCGCCTGCAACCGCCGCAGCAGCTGTTGAAGGCAGGGCCTTGGCAGGCGGCGCGATACAGGGATCTCTGCTGCTGTCGCTCGGCGGCGGTGCCGCCCTTGCCCCGCCCACCCCCGCCCCCATTGCGGCCTCAACCGTAACCCAGCCAAAAGCCGCCGCGCCATTGCTGCTAGGGCAGGCCCGCTGCCCCATGGCGTGCCCAGACCACCCATGCATGACCGTCGCTGCAGCTGGGGGGGGCGTCAGCGGCACCGGCGACACGAACGGCACAAAGCATGGCTCATCCGCCGGCTTGCGCTTGTGCCTGCCCCTGACCTGGGGCGCGCCCAAGCTCCTGCCCAGCAGCCCGTTCCTGCAGCTTGTCGCCGCTGCCCCTGTGCAGTCTGCCCTGCCGCCGCCATCGTCCGCTTCGCGCCGACCCCCGCTGTCTATGCGCTGCTGCTGCTGCCGCTGCTCTGGTAGCGCAAGCCATGGCTGTGGCAGTGGGAGGGAGAGGTCTAGAAAGGGCTCCGAGCTCACCTACAAACAGACAAGGCACGGGCATTGTGGGAACGCGTACACTATTCAGGAGGTGAGGAGGCCCCAAATCAAGCCCAGACGCAAGAAGCCCCTCTACAAGCCTCAAACACACCAGCGGTGTCGCCCGTGGCCCCACTTACCGATTCAAAGCCGCATGAGCAGCACACAATGGCTGACGCCAGGCGTCCCCCAAACACGCGCTCCACCAGCGTCGGCGACGCCACCCACTGCTCCAGCCTACTGGCCAGCGCAGCAGCAACGGCTGCCCCCTGCGCCTGTGCGGTGCTGAGTATGCGCCCGCCCCGCAGCGACATGCCCTGGTCCGCCTGCTGCTGCTGTTGCTGGAGCTGTGCAGAAGCTGCCTGCCTGCTGCGCCGCTCCTCTGCCTCCAGTGCTTCAAGCATGAGGTGCAGCACCTCGTGGCTGTCCTGCTGCTGCCGCCCCTGAGGTTGTGCAAAAGGTGAATGTCAGGGACACAGGGCGCCGAGTGGCAAGTGAAGTTTCGCAGGCGTTGCAGCAGGACTCGCAAAACAGGTGCACAGTAGCCCCAGATGCTTGCATCAACGCAATATAGACCCGCCTGCTGCTCAGCCCGGCCTTCCCCGCTCCCTGCACTCCAGACCCCGGTGATTTACCTTGAGCGTGGGTGCGCACTTGCGCACAGCAGCCAGCAGCGCCTGAGGCGTGTACGCAGCGCCATGTGCACAGCCTGCACCGCGACAGCAGGAGGCACTGGAAATTTGAAGTACCCTGGCTGGACAGGCCTTTTTCACCATGTGTGACATGTCATTGTCATGTTCACCCAAGTAGCGCCACCGCCCTGCTTTTTTATTCGAAAAATCCTCGATGTGCTGGCTGAAAGCCCTTGTGCAACGAGAACAACTGACACAACTGACTCACCGCTGACGTGGAGCAGCGCCTCCTGCAGCGCCGAGCCCAGCGGCCCCTTGCCAAAGTGTGAGGCTGTTGCTGCCTCCTGCTGGCTTCCTTGTTGGCCAAGGGTTGCGCAGGAGGCTGGTGCCTGGCACTTTGCTGCTGCTTGAATATCTGGCTGCTGTTGCTGCTGTTGCTGTTGCTGCAGCTCGGCCATGAATGGCTCACAGGCCAGCAACAGCTGCAGCGCTGCGTTAAGGTAACAGGTATTGCCCAGGTTGCTTAGGCCCACGACCGCTGTGGACACACTCCCCTCAGCCAGTCCTCCATCTGCACCTGCCCTGCCAGCGCAGCCCGCTTCAGCTGTGCGGCGCATCGCAGGCAGGGCACCATGCGTGCCTTGTGCACTTGCCGCTGGCGCGAACGGGACCGGTGGTGGCGCGCTGCTGCTTGGCGCGCTGTCTGGCTCTGACGCCCATGTCATGGCGCTGTCGAGCGAAGCCGACGGCGGCAGCGCCTGCGGTTCGCTCTCTCTGGCGCACGCTGGCGTGGCTGAGGGGTGGGGCATGCTGAGGCGTTTGTGCTGTCGCTGCCGTGCCCTCGCCCCTGATACTCGGCAGCGTGCTGGTGCCACCGGTTCCACGACCCAACACAGGGATCAGTCGAGGCCGCGCAAGATTAATGGCCTGTGGCCGTGCTGTGCACCGCCTCGCGCGGGGACTCTGGGGCTGAGGTGTGCTGGGTGACAGGGGATGCAAGGATCGATGCGACTGAGACGCTGGCGGTAAAGCAGCGCGGCGTGCAGCGTGGGCCTCTTGGTGGCGCTGCGGAGCACAAGGCAGTGCCGCAGCGCCCAGCGTCTGCGTTCGTCTGGACCTGAACGTGTTACTGATATTTCGGTGGAGACAATACCATGCCGAGCGGCATGCTGCCGAATAGCGCGCGCGTGTGCAAAAAGAGCACAGCAGATGTACAAGTGTGGGGTAAATGAAGTTTGGGCTGCCCATATGTTCGCATGCGTGGTGCGCATGGACCGAATAGGCTGCATATGGGTACATGGTGTCGTGCGTGGCGGGAGCAACGTTGCACAGCCCTAGTCCTTAGCATGCCTTCAGCCTCCTGTCTCCCCAAAAGCCAGCCAGCCACGCAGAAAGGCGTATCGTTTCACTCAACGGCCTTGCTGAGCCGCTCCGTGCTGAGGTGCAGCAGGTGGTGGCCGGCGCAGGCTGCTCATTTGAACTGAGCACCTGCGGCATTGAACTCATGGAGCTGAATTCAGGGCCCTCAGTCAGCAAGGGATGTAGCATCTCAGATGTGCTGGTGTCCTCTGTCGCACGTGACTGGTGGCGTTGCCGACAACCAAGATGAGGCAGCTTGCGTCAGTCCCTCGAACACTTGTCCACACGAGGGACTAGCACTTACAACACGTGCGCTTTCAAGCATCACGACTTGCTAAGACTGAATCATAGTGTAACAATACACCAAGCAACCTACCCATGCAAGGTTGCACTCCAGCGATGGGCACTTTCTTGCAGTGCCACAGCGGTTGTGGGCACGGCAGCGGTCACGATTGCCATCATGTATGTTAGACCCACATCCTTCGACTCGCAACACCCCTTCTTCATGACCTAGCTCCAGCACCATGGCAGCTACGCTGCATCCCTTGTTAGAGCGGATGGATGGCTGGATGGGATGTCTACACGATCTAGCAAGCACTCACCGACTCTGCACCTGACAAGCCTTCCTGCTGTGCACCTCGTTCACATGGTACTAGGCAATGAATGAGTTGATTTAGCTGTCTGCGCGCTGCCCTGCCGCTGCCTTGCGAGTGATGTGGGTGGTCACACCCACCAAAAGGAGGTGCAGCTCGCTGAGGTGCGACTCGACCCTGCAGTGGGAGCGAGAGACAGGGGGGGCAGACTGTCAGGATGCCATGCTGCTGCCGCTGCTGCTGCTACTCATGCTGAGAGGATGGACAAAAGCTGAAGCAAGTACCGCCCATCAATGCTGGGACAGAAGCCTGTACGCAGAACGCCTCGATGCTTTGTCAGGAATTTGAGCGCCCTGTGCAAGAGCATCGAGCATGATTTTGTTTTCACTCGGGCACCAGAGCCCTACCGAGAGCAAACAGACACGCACAAACACGCACCTGAACCTGAGCCTGAGGTTGGGCACGTTGGTCTTCTGGATGTCGTTGCCCTCAGGCCCAGGCCGCCAGTAGTCCGTGGCCACCCAGTGCTTCTTGCAGGCGTGGGGGAACCCCGAGTGCAGCACGCCGTTGCGCGCAATCTCGCACAGGTCCGTGGAGCTCAGCTTCCATACCTGGAGCAGATGGCAACGGGCCGGGAGTTGAGGGGCGGAGCACAGGTAGTAAGAATGAAAGAAAGAAAGAGCTACGCCCTTGGGCGTGAGTTAAAGAAGGGGATGGTCCACAGGTGCACCCGCACCCGCACCCGCACCCTACCGCCAGGAGAGGTGGGTGAGTTCAACAAGCAAGTCCGTCATGCGCTGCAAGGGTGTTGTAGACGGCAGTGCATAGACGCCGCTGCAATCATGACCAAGCTGACAAAGTCGAGGTCTGCTGCTCTCGTGCTGCCTAAGCTGAAGCGGCAGTGCCCTCCTGTTTCTCCAACACGCGCTGCCACGCTGTACTCCCTCGTCAGCGACGCATTGATGAGGTAGATTGATATCGCACCTGTTCATACTGCCTCACCTTCCTTAATCAAGTGGATGTGCAGGGCACCCCTCTCACACCCCTTCCTTCCTTGCCCGCTTCCCCAAAATCCCCCCCTCCCTTTCCCCTCCAACCGACCTGCGCCGCCACGCTGTACTCCTCCACCAGAGGCTCCTTCGTCAAGTGGATTTGCAGAGGGTCATCCGTTGACAGCGACACCGACAGCCCTCGTGCGAAGAGTGTGGGCATGGGGTTGCGGTGGTAGTCCAGGAACAGGGAGTTGTTGGACAGGGGGGACATGCACAGACCGATCTGAGCTAGGTAGAACAGGTACTGCGCAGG
>JAWZTI010000504.1:0-11058 GCA_039880955.1 Chlamydomonas urium
CCACCCGCGCCCGCGCCCGGCGCCTTGCCTGGCCTCTGCAGCCGGCGACAGGGACAGCCTGCGAGAGGGTGTGCGTCCCGCTTGCGCCCGGATGTCGCTCAATGAGAAGCATGCGTCTCGCTGGCCTGCCTGGCCGTCGCCAGGGCTACCTGCGTCAGCAGGCTTGCTGTCCCCTTCGTACCAGCGCTGGCCCTGCTGCTGCTGCTGGCCCTGCTGTTGCTGCTGGCCGTCCTGCCACTGGCCCTGCTGCCGCTGGCCCTGCTGCCTGCTCGCGCGGGAATCGTACTGCCTGTCCTGCGTGTTGCGCATTGTTGAGGAAGAGCGGCTCTGGCGCTCATTAGCTCCAGACCCTGCATCAGAAGCTGTTGCACTGCTAGTGTCCGCAGCGTCTGCAGCCGGTCTGTGTCGCTTGCCTTCACTGCTCCCTGCACTGCGTCCGCCAGTCCTTTCTTCACTGCTTCCTGCTCTACCCCCCGAGGCCGCTGCCCGGTCCTTGCTACTGCTCCTTTCAGGCCTGCCACGGCCTGCAGCTGGCCTGGCGCCATCACTGCTACGTTCCTGCTGCTGCTGCTGCTGCTGCTGCTGCTGCTGCTGCTGCTGCTGTTTCTGTTGTGACTGTCTTGTGCTACCACGCGCACCTGCCGCTGGCGTGGCTGCACCAGGGCCTGCACCTGCCCTCGCTGCATGCTGAGCCTCAGGCTGTGATGCGGTGATGCTGGCTTGCCCATCCTGAGCCTTGACAGCGCAAGTGACATGGCAGGGCCTAAATGAGCCGCGCAGCAAGCCGTGGCCGGCCCTGCCGCTGGCGCACACAGCAGGCTGCTGCTGTGTTGCGCCGCGGCGTTCTCCGCCCTGGCGGCCACCGCCAAGCAGCAGGTGCAGCCCTTGCCCGGCCAGCTTCAGCGCCGCCATTTCCGCTGCGATAGCCAGGTGCAGCGCAATGCAGCTTGAACGCGCTCGTCCACACCAGGTTCACACCGCTGACAATGCAATTCTGCACTTGCCGCAAATAAACGCCACGTGACATTGTATGATGATGCAATGGTGTGCTGTTCTTCAAACAGAACATGTTATGACATCTCCTAAAGACCAAGCAGAAAGATGCTCTGGTTTAGGGTGCTGTCATGACCGGGAGGCGCATGGAGGGGACAACGGCACGCTTTAAAAAGCATCGTCATCAAAACACGATACCGGCACTTGTTTCTGACAAATTGATGCGCCTCTGGGTTTGCCAGCAGTGGGGAACATGTCACATGCAAGACTTCCTCGCGCCAAGAGCCCTACATTTGCGCCAACGCACGTAGGGGCGGATTCTTATTTGGCACGTTGTGTGGCCACGTGGTGCTTTTTTATGGCCTTTGGCAGCGCAACAGGTTTTGTCCCATAGGCTGCATTAGGCCTGTGAGCGAGACGCCAGGGCCACGCCAATCAGCTCGCAAGCTCAGCCAACGTGCGCAGCATCAGCAAGGCCGCACCGCATCTGTCGCCCTGGATACGCACACTCGAACCGCGCACCCTGGGCTGTTCACGCCCAGCTGCGACCAAGCCCTCGCTCCGCAGCAGCACGGGTCGTGCAAGGCAGCAGCAGGGGACAGCAGCTAGGGTCACCTGTTGCACGCAAGGGTCACAAGGCACCTCGGGCGTGCAGCAGCATGCAGCTGCCTGCACACCACCCTGCTGCAGCACTGCAAAGCACCCAGCGCCATGCACCAGCTGCCCGATGCGGCACAGCACATCCCAGGCCTGTCCGGCCCTTGCCCTGCTATAGCGGCAGCAACAGCCGGCCCAGCAGCGGTGGCAGCAGCAACGGCCCGCCAGCTGCCTCCCAGCTCCCGTCACACAAGGTGCAACCACTAGGGCACACGCAGGGCGCCCTGGCTGCGGATGCTGCAGCAACAACGGTAAGCGAGCAGAAGGCTGGGCGTGACGTCAAACCTTTCACCCTCGAGGTTCCAAGGCGAGCCAATGCGGTGTGGAACACAACAGACAGGCCTGCCTTCCTCTCTTGCCCTTAGCTCCCCACCCCATGTCCACCTGCACGCCACTTGGCCCATAACATAACCCCACCCTGCTATCCCATCACATACCCCACCCCCCACGTCCCCCACCACCACCCGCCACTCCATGTCCCTCACAGGTTCCGCTACACGCCGACCGGCCCATCGCGGACCCCCACCCGCTGACGCAGCGCATGCACCAGATCCTATCCGCCCTGGAGACCCCCGCCGCCCACGCCAGCCGCCCCAGCTCCTCCGACGGTCTCGCAGGCATCGGCGGCTCCGATGGTTTCTGGGAGCTGTACAACAACCCTGAACAGGAGCAGACGATCTTTGGCGGCAGAGCGCGCAGCGCGACGGATGCCAACGTGCTGCGCCGCAAGGGTGAGGGTGCGGGGCCCATGGGACACTCGCGCGCTGCGTTGTGGGGCATGGTGTTTTTCCACTGCAGGTCTTGTGAGGGTTTCTGCGTTTTGCAGATGGCCGCGGACAGTGCTTTTTGAAGGAGCAGGAGCAGCTTATGGACCTGATGCAGAGGCTGCATTGGCCGTTGGCACTTACTCTTGTATAAGGGGTGACGTGGCCCAACCCTTCACAGGCCACCTGAAGGGGCAGGGCCATTTCATAGACCTGACGCAGAGGCTGCATTGTCATGAGCTATGATTTACTGACTGGCGTGACCTTACTGTCCCCGTTTGCAGGCCATCTGAAGGAGCAGGATCATCTGATTGACCTGATGCAGAGGCTGCATGAGACACACACCTGCGAGGAGGTCATGGCAAAGGTGATGAGGGACAGGGTTGGGGGCTGGACGGAGAACGGGTGCAGTGGGGGTGAGTAGCTGCAGTAGCCATAGTAGCGATGATGGAATCCCTCGCTAGTGGCATAGGATGACGCAGCGTCAATGACATGATACGTGTGGCAGAAGAAATGGGAATGGCAGAAGAAATGGGAGGAGTGCGTGGCGGGGGATGCGGATGGTGCTGGGAGTGAGGGAATGGGTGACAGGCAGAAAAATGAAAGCGATGGGTGACAGGTCTGCCCACCCAGAAGGATGCCACACTGACCCCCTGCATACCGACCTGTGTGTCAGGGTTCATCTAACTGCTGCATAGGTGGTCTGTGCAGCTCAGGGGGCTCAGGTGCACCGCGTAACACTGAAGTCCTGTGCTCCTGTTCACACATGTGTGGGGCTGCATGCGCAGATGGAGAAGTGGATTGCCCAGCATCGTCAAGACCCCCGCAAGAGCAGGTGCGTGCTGTTGATTGGGGGTTTGCAGCTGCAAGATGCAAATCTTGTATGCTTTGCACTCTCGTCGAAGAAGGAAGTTGGAGACAATTTGCCTTGCCCGCCACACCCTTTCAATGCCTCGTGCCGTGGCTGGGCAAGTTCGTTGTGCCGCTGCGGCTTCTGCTGCCGTCTGCTTATGCCTCTCACATACTGCAACCCTGCACTGTCACAGACTGAAGCGCCTTGTGGTGCAACTGGGCAGCTTTTTTGTGCCTCTGCAACCTCTCTTGGAATCTGTTCATGCCTTTCGCACTCCACAATTCGCACTGCCCCACCCCTTGCGCAGGCTGAAGCGCCTCGTGCCGCGGCTGGGCAATTTTTTCGTGCCTCTGCGGCTGCTGGACGCGTTCCGAGAGTATGACGCGGTGTTCGCGCTGTCGCGGCGCCGCTACATCCCGCCCAACTTTGCGGAGCTGCGCCACGTTGTCAACATCGCGCAGGTGCGGTTACTGTGGCAGTTACTGTTGCAGCTACTGATGCAGTTGCTGTTGCAGCTACCAATGCCGCAACACCTGCTGGGACAAACCAAGGTTGCTTCTCAACCCGAGGGCTGTGCCTTGCCTGTCCAGGTGCATGCGTCCGCGCCGGCCCTTAAGCTCATCACCTTCGACGCTGACGGTGGGTATAAGCTCGCTGCCTAAATTACCAGCCTGGGTTGGAGGGCGTGTGAGCCATTCTGTGTGTGCGGAACATGCACAGCCCCACTGCACAGTCCACACTCTCCCCACTGCTATTTGCCTGCACACTGGCAGCCGGCTGCCCTTTCGTTCTGCCAACATGCCACATGGGGAATGCTCGCCACATCTCCGCACCTTCACGATGCTGGTTCCTGTGCAGGCACCCTATACGCTGATGGCCACCACTTTGACCAGGACAACGCCATGATCTCACACATCATCAACCTCATGCGCAGCAACATACAGGTAAGCTTGTCTACAGGTGAGCTGGTCTTCAGCTGGCTTTGCTCAAGCAACGACAAGTGCAAGGCTGTTCCATGGCGTCGGGGTGCCATGTGCGGTGTGACATTGGAGTGAGAAGACAGGTTGCGCAAGGCCGGGCTCACTAGCACTTGCTGGGCAGCTTCAACAGCACCATGACATCATCACCATGTGCAGGTGGCCATCGTCACTGCCGCTGGCTACCCAGGCGAGGCCCACAAGTTCGAGGGGCGGCTGGCAGGGCTGCTGGAGGCGTTTAGGACGCAGCGGCTGCCGAGCGAGGTCACCGACAGGTGGGTCTGATGTTGAGGCAGGTAGCAGGGGAGTTAGGAGTGAAGATAGAGTCGCCAGGTGGGTTTGTGATTGGAAGAGGTCACCAACGGGTGAGTGCAGGATAGGAAATGGCAACCAACGGGTGGGTGTGGGAAAGCAGGAGGTTGCTGATGAGTGGGTGGGGGATAGGAGAAGGTAACTGACGGGTGAGTGTAGCTTAGGAAGAGGTCACCGACGGGTGGGTGCGGTATAACCGACGGATGGGTGTGGGATGAGGTAATTGATGGGGGGTTTGGAATCGAAAGAGGTTACCAACATGAGGCTCCACGTCATGGGTCGCGAGTGCAACTACATGCTGCGCGTGCCACCTGATGCCAAACACCTGCCGCTCACCTCCATCTTCGACCCCTTTATTACTTACTTTTCTTTACCATCACTGCTCCCAATCAGGTTCCACATCATGGGTGGCGAGTGCAACTACATGCTGCGAGTGACCCCTGACACTAAGCGCCTAGAGTTCGTGCCAGAGGCTGAGTGGGAGACGCCCACCATGAAGCGGTGGGACGAGGGGGAGATCGCAACCATGCTGGCAGAGGCACGGAGTATTCTCGAAGAAAGCGCCAAGCGGCTGAATCTGCAGGTGGGACATGGGTCAGGTGTGTGGTAATGGGTGGAGCAGCTTGTGGTTCCATTGGGACGAGGGTGAGATAACGAGCATGCTGGCAGAGGCATGGAGCATCCTCGAAGAAAGCGCCAAGCGACTGAACCTGCAGGTGGGACAGTGTGGGTCAGGTGTGGGGAAATGGGTGGGTTGCCCCACCCATTACCCAGGTCTCCGGAGGCGGGGAATTCGGCGATGCTGGGAAAGGCGCATTGTTTCCTCGAAGACAGCGCCAACGGAAGGTGTGGGAGATACGTGGGGCAAATGGCTTTGAGAGAAAGTGTGGGGTGGCAATCACTGCATCGTCTTCCTCCACCGCTCATCAGTGTCCTTCAAAATTCGTCGCCTGCAAGCATGCCAAGCACCTAGCATGTGGCTTTATACAAACCTATACTCTTGAACCCTCAACCCTCAACCCTGCTCACCCCTCCACCAGGTCCAAGTCATCGCAAAGGAGCGGTCTGTCGGCATCGTGCCCAAGCAGCCCACCATCTACGAGGTGAGCCAGCCTTAGCTTGCTTGCAAGCAGAACGTGTGCTTGTTACATCAGATATTTCGTGCTGTTCAGAGCCGCAGTGTTCACACCGTCCCCCACACGCAGGTGTCGGACGACATCACCCTTGCAGAGTAGAACCAGCAGGAAAGTCATGCTCTCCCCTGAAAAGGTCTTTTTCCTGCCTCTGACCTGACCGCCTTGCTTGCTCACACCGAATGCCCCCTCCGCTGCCCTCGCTGTTCACACCGTTCCCCACACTCAGGTGCTGGAGGACATCGCCCTGACTGTGCAGAACCAGCTGGACACGCCTGCTTTGCCCTCAACTGTCACCCTGCTGCGCCTAACCCTTGCTCGCTGTTCACACCGCCCCCCACACTCAGGTGCTGGAGGACATGGCCCTGACTGTGCAGAACCAGCTGGACACGCCTGCTTTGCCCTCAACTGTCACCCTGCTGCCCCTGACCCTTGCTCGCTGTTCACACCGCCCCCCACACTCAGGTGCTGGAGGACATCGCCCTGACTGTGCAGAACCAGCTGGACACGTCGCTGCCCTTCTGCGCGTTCAACGGGGGCAACGACGTGTTTGTCGACGTTGGCAACAAAAGTGTGGGGCTGGAGTCCCTGATGGCCTACGTGGGGGCGAAGCCCCAGGTGCGATTCCACAGGCGGGTTGCATGCTGCAGGAATGGTGCGCATGGCACTGCAGGACACTTGAGAACTTTTTGTGTGTGTGCGGTGGGCATGATTGCAATTGTGCGGCTGGAGCCCTTGTCAATGGTGTGTGGGGTTTTCATGGTTTAAGATGATCCCGGTGCATGGCCATGGCCTGCGCAGGAGACGCTGCATCTGGAAGACAGGTTCCTTTCATGTCACCTACACTGACTCCTCTACTGCAACTGCTTCCCGGCAGAAGGCCATGATCATCACCATTACCTGCACTGCGCATGCAGGAGACGCTGCATGTGGGAGACAGGTTCACACTGTCCGGCAATGACACAGCGACGCGCGATGTCTGCAGGTAAGCCCTTGGGGGGGGTGCAACCTTCTGAGCTGGAGGAAGCAAGAAAGTGGCCTGCTACAAACCTGGTGACAGTGCGTGCTTGACTGCCAGGGCGCTCCATGCCAGCCACCCCCCTCTCTTCAAGTAGCTACGCCGAGAGGGACAGGCTTCCGCTGTCTGGCTTTCCTTGAGCCCTGTCAGCAGCTGCCCCCATGCCTCCCTGCCTGTCTCCGGAGGCAGATGGGATCCCGTCTGCCGTGACATCGTGCTGTGGGCGGCAGGCCTGGAGGAGGCAGACCCTGACCTCAGCTTCTTGCCATCTTCGAATCTTGAGTTGACTTTGAACGCTGCCTTGCACCAGGCCCACCCCAGGCCTGCCTCCCTGCCTCCTGCTTGCCATGACAGCGTGTTATGGGCGTCCAACCCGGAGGAGGCAGTCAATCACTACAGCTGCCCACCGCCAACCAGAAGTCAGGGTTGAAATCCGATGCCACATCAACCTCCCCTGCCTCCCTCCCTGCCCCCCAACAGTGTGCTGTGGGTGGCCATCCTAAGAAGATAGGCCCTGACCCCAGCTGCCCCCCGCCTGCGGATATCCACCAAAGTGTAATCCTGTGATGTCTTCAAATGCCGCGCTCCTTGCCCCTGCGTCCCCCGCTGCCTCGTGTCTGTCGTGACAGCGTGTTGTGGGTGGCGAACCCGGAGGAGACGGGCTTCTTCATCAAGATGTTGCTGACGGACATCTACAGGGCACGCTGGGGCACGATGAGCCAGTACCTGGAGTAGTGCTGCTTCGCGAAGCTACGTTTCCTACTGAGGCAAGCTGAAGGCGAGGCTGTGTGGTACCACCTGTGACTAGGAGGACGACCATGATTCCAGCACCCAGTGTTGTGTATCGCTGGGCAGTCATGATTCGTGATCATGAGGCAGTTCCTGAATGGAGCCCTCACATCAAAGAGAAGAAACAACCGCAACTTTCTGGTAAAGGCAAGAGATCCAGCGAGGTCAGCACATTTTCGCAGAACGCCCGTCAACAGTGTGGCGTGGCGCACAAGCTTGTTACCTAGATAGGTCTAGAAGGAAAGGCCTCACTTCAAAGTGATTCCAGGGTTTCGAGGTTGCAGGCCCTGTACAGCAGGAGGCTCCTTGCCTGCCTCTCAGCTGTGGTGGTACTCATCCACGCTCGCTTGGGGTGGCGGGGCGGGTTTGTCGTTACTGCTGTATCCTGCGTCTGGCCACAGGCGCGGCAGAGGCCATGTGTGCAAGGCAGCAGGTTCCAGATGTACATGCTGTGGTGCACTTGTTGCCCTCTGAGGCTGGGCAACTTTGCTTGCAGTGAAGCTCTGGTCTGTGAATTTGAGCTGCGTGATGTACAATCAATTTTGACCTGCGCATGATTTGAATCCAACTGCTTTCCTTTTATCCCAAAGGCTGGTGCCACACTTATGTTTCCTGCGCTGTTTGCAGCCAACGCGAGAGATCGCCGCTGACTGCTCCGTCCAGCAGCGTAAACGCGCGCCAATGTCCTCCATCATGAGGTGTAGCCGGCCCGGCTGCCACAGCCTGCTGTCGCAGCGCGCGGCGCAGCCCGTCGTCGCAGCGTTGTGCAGGCGCGTCGCTGGTGTCCACAGCGGCCTTGCCGGCAGCAGCAGCAGCAGGCGCGTCAGCCATGTTGCGAGCGCCACGACGCCGCAGGGCCCACCGATCACCCAAATGCTGGTGCGTTCCATCGTGTGCCAGCATGCATGGGTTGTGCATTCATCGATGGAGCTTGTACATGCGCGAGGGTCGTCTGTTGGGGAGCAATTGGGTGTCTGGATAAGACAGCTGGGTTTGCAACATACATGTTCATGCACGAATGCTGGTCACTTGCAATAGACAGGGGCGTGCTTTGGATGTAGTCACAACCATGGCCGCCGCTCGCCTGCACCGTGGCCACACACTTGTGTGTGCAAATGCACTCATGAATCAGCTGATGCTGGGCGGATGCCCCCCTCGCCAGAGCAGCAAGTGATGGAACAGCGAGCATGCACACCATGCAGATTAAGCTCGCAATGCACCCGGAAGATGCTGTGAAGGCTTAAATGGATTTGGCAAGGTGGGGAGAATCGGGCAATGATGAGTCTCAGTCAGTGGCCAGTGGCACAACATGCTGCTGCTGCTTGCCGCCCGTCAGGTGTACGTGCCCCCCCACCCACTGGTCAAGCACTGGCTGGCGGTATGCCGCAACAACATGACCCCTTCTGGCATGTTCCGATCCGCAATGGCCGAGCTTGGGCGCATTCTCATCTACGAGGCTGTGAGGGAGTTTCTGCCCACGATGGAGGGTGTGGTGGACACCCCCATGGGCGAGGCGGACGTCACATTCGTGGACCCCACGCGGCCCATCAAGGTGTGGAGGGGTGTAGGTAGTGTGAGAGGGGGACGCAGACCGCTGCCCATGATGGAGGGTGCGCGGTGGACACCCCGTGGATGTCACGTTCGTGGACCCCAAGCGGCCCATCAATGTGTGGAGGGTTGTGGGGATTGTGGGGCCTCAAGGTGTGGAATGCTGTGAGCTCTCAACAATGGAGGGTGTGGAGGACACCCCTGTGGGCAAGGCGGATGTCACTTTCGTTGACCCCACGCGGCCCATCCAGGTGTGGAGGTTGTGAGGAGTGTGGGGCCCTGAGGTGTGGGACATCCGAGGAGGATGCAGTGAGCTGCCTATGATGGCGGGTATGTCTCTTTCGCGCACCCCACTCAGCGCATTAGCGTGTGGAGGAGATTGTATTGAGGATGCGCGCAACGGCAGGGGATGCCAAGTAAGGTGCTAATGAGTTGTGTGTGGGAGAGACAGTAGGCGAGGGTGTAGTCACCATCACACACTTTTGATGTGACATCAACACACCGTCCCTGCTTATGCTGTTAACATCCTCCCTCCTGCCTCTTCTTCCTGTAGGTTGTCCCCGTCCTGCGTGCAGGCCTGGTGCTGCTTGAGCAGGCGCAGCAGGTACTGCCTGCGAGCGAAACATACCACGTCGGTTATGTGCGGGACGAGGAGACGCTGGAGGCGAAAGGTGTGGTGGAAATTTTGGGGGAAGTCTGGGAGGGTTATGGCAGGCCAAGCAGCCCCGCTGACTGCATCCTGCAAGCCGCGCCTTGCCGGTGTATGCTAACACGCAAATTAGTCAGTCGTTGGTGGCGCTGCGCTATTCCTCTTGCCTCATGGTGTGTGCACACTTTCTTCCACAAAAACAATGCACCCGCTCTTGCACTGGCTTGGTCGCCCCTGACCTGATCCGTTGACTGCAAACAGCAACTGCTCATAGTCAACACGGATTCCAAACGTTGTGTAAAAAGCGCGTGCACTTGCCTGCCCCCCTGCTCACTGCATGCAGCCTACCTAAACAAGCTGCCCAAGAGCTTCGCCCCTGATGACCTCATCCTGGTGACCGACATCATGCTTGCGACTGGAGGCACAATCATCAAGGTGGCTCAGGCTCAGGGACAACCAAGGGGCAAACATGGGCACCACGAGCTTCTTGTTCTTCTTGCCCGCGCCCCGTGGCTTCTCCAGTGATCTGTGTCGTCGTGAGCAGAACACATTGCTTTGACACCTCTCCGTGCCTCCTGGCTTTGTCAGTTATCCTTGACATTGTGAGCAGAACACATTGCTTTGACACCTCTCCGTGCCTCCTGGCTTTGTCAGTTATCCTTGACATTGTGAGCAGAACACATTGCTTTGACATCTCTCCGTGCCTCCTGGCTTTGTCAGTTATCCTTGACATTGTGAGCAGAACACATTGCTTTGACACTCCCTCCCCGCCTGGCACTGCAGGTGATCGACGACATTGTGAGCAGAGGCGCGCAGCCACAGAACATCCGCATTGTGTGTGCGCTGGCGGCTCCCCCTGCCATGGTCAAGCTGTCTGAGAAGTACAAGGGTGAGCGCCGGGGGGCAGTAGGCTTGGGGCTGTCACAGGCATGAAGTGGAAGGTATGTAATATTGCAGGCTCATTTAGAGCTAAAGCACTGTACAGCCAAGCTATGTGAGCCGTGCAAGGGTGAGCGCCTAGAGGCTGTCGCGGGCATGGAGGAGAGAGCATCTTTTACGACAGGCTCGGTTGGAGCTAAAGCACTGTACAGCCAAGCTATGTGAGCAGTACAAGGGTGAGGGTCTAGGGTGCAGTGGCGTGAGGGCTATCACGGGCACGAAGCATCTGCGGGCGTCGATGGCGGAGTCCTTGTTACAGACACTTTGGGGGGTGGAGCGCTGGACGGTCAAGCTGCCTGAGAAGTACAGGGGTGGGCGCTTGAAGTGATGGAGATGGGGGCTGTTGGAGGCATGCAGGAGAGTACAAGGCTAGGGCTGAAGGAGGCTGAAGGAACGACGTGGGCGAGGGGAAGGATGGGACACGGG